>JAGHQL010000192.1:0-48061 GCA_020080175.1 Glutinoglossum americanum
ATAGCCAATTGTCTTTCGGTTACACTTGGCAAGCGATACCATAGCCAATTGTCTTTCGGTTACACTTGGCACACGATACTGTAGCCAATTGTCTTTCGGTTACACTTGGCACACGATACTGTAGCCAATTGTCTCTCGGTCACTCCTTGGCACGCGATACTGCAGCCAATTGTCTTTTGGTCATTTCTTGGCACATCATTACTCAGCTATTAAAAAGTGTCTGAAAGTTTCATTGGCTCTACATGCGAGCTACCCCATCAAAAAGACCTCCGATTGCCACTTCAACGCCATGTAGCTATTGCAATTTAAGATATTTTTTAATTCTGATCGTCGCAATCTTTTCGCCATGTCTGAAATATGAATCTATGCAATTTTCAGCCTAAGTTTTGTGTTGCGCCGTCCACTTTCGCCAAGACCTCTGGCCCAGAAAGCCCGACAGTTCGGCATGCAGGGCTTCTATTTCGGGATTCTCGTGAAGGTAGCCGACCTCCGAAATCATACCGAGACCTAATGAGCAAATTGGTTTCCCTAGGCTGCGCCTATATCTAGAGAAAGAATCCAAGAAATTATTCGCAGCGCAGTAATTGGTTTCCGTTGCAGTACCAACACTCCCGGAAAGAGAGGAAGTGAGGAGGAAGAAGTCGAGTTTGTCGTCTCTACCTTCAAGAGCATGATGGATGTTCCAGGTTCATTGCCATTTCGGTTGGACACCTGTATGCCAGGCCTTGTGGCTCATGGTAGTGAATAGCTCTTCGTGAAGGCCCATGGCAGCCTGGACAACACCTCCAATCGGCAAGGTGCAGGCGGATAGGGTTGCAACCACATCATCCTTATTGACAACATCTCCCCTTACCACTTTAACGCTCGCCCCCGCTCTTTCCAGGAATTGCAAAAGATCCTGGGCACTTGGCTTGTCACAGCCAGACCGTCCGAGGAACGTAAAGTTTCGAGCGCCTCTGCTTAGCATCCACTTGCTCAAACTTCGGCCAAGGCCTCCAAGGCAGCCAATAAATATATATGTCTTCTCTGGATCGAAGGTTGCCGCATATTTTGCAGGGATAGCCTAGGTGAAGATTAGTCTAACCCCTCCTTGACTGGGTGGTGGTAGCAATTACCCGAACTATGCTCTTTGGGCTCTGTAGTGAGATGACAGCTTTACCGACCCGGTCTCTTGCTGAAAAGTGGCGATAGGCTTGAGTGGTCTCCGAGACGTCGAAGACCTTCATTGGGATGGCTTTAATCACCCCCGCGCGGAAAAGATTCAATACTTCTTTGAATTTTCTGGGGGGGTGTGAGCTATTTTCGAACACGCTAGTACCGGGTACTTACTTGATCCAGATATCCCTATAGAACTCATTTTCTTGATAATAAAGCTCAGTAATGTCAAATGCCGTGAATGTGACGTTCCTAGAGAAGACGTGCATGTCAAGCTTCCCAGAGTCGACAATATCGCGCTTACCAACTTCGACAAATCGACCAAAGTTTGCGCAACACCTCCAACTGGCATGGAGAAGGTCGCCTGTCAAAGAATTTAGGACGACATCGACACCCTTCCCCTTCGTTGCGGTAAGTATATCCTCCACGAAGGAAGTGTCCCGTGATTGGAAGATGTGCTCCTTGGGTAGACCAGACTCGCTTACGATGATATCCTTTTTGTCTTCTGTGCTGACGGTGGTGTAGACGGTTGCCCGGATCTGCTGTGCAATGGCGATAGACGCCATCCCGAGCGCACCGGCTCCAGAATGAATCAGGATTGTCTGTCATCCCAGACGTAGTTAGCCGTGGAACAGCAATGGTGCTGGGCCGCCTCACCTCTCCTTTCCTCAGATGGGCGCGGTCACGGAGGGCATACAATGCCGTAACGTAAACGACCGAAAGTGTAGATAGAGTCTACGATAGCATCGAGTCGGACAGCGAGTCATTTCCACAGAACAACGCGCAACATATCTACACACCTCAAAGTCTTCATCCGCGAGCATCTTCTGGCAAGCCCAGATAGGAACCCGCTACGTTGTCCGGAACGAGTTGGGCGCAAAAACGACAACTCGGTCGCCTGCTTGTAGACTGGTGACATTCGGCCCTACTGCCTTGACGATACCACTGAATTCAAGGGCGGAGGTGCCAGCCTTGGTCTCGGCTTTCCCTGAAAGGACATTTACGTCCTAGGGAGTGTGTCAATACATAGTCTATGCAACAGTGAGATAACTAATCCTGTACCTTTGCGTTCAAGCTAACTGCCTTCACATCGACATCAACATAATCCACTGGTGGGAGCGATTTCGGTTCCAACTCTTGCTGGAAGTAGGTTGTATCCATCAGCCCGATTCTCTTGATTGCGAGATGAGCTGGGGATGCCTCCTCAAGGGTCATCTGAACAGGCTTTTGGCGTTTCCTTTGGCTGAAGCGGTGGTTGAGGCCCCTGTCTGGAACGAATCGGCTAATGTGAAGAAGTCCGCTGCTTTGCATAAATTCTTTATCACCGGGAATATCGGAATCCAACAGAACTTTCTGGATATGGCTGCAGGCCGACTCCCGGGCAGCCCTCGACATCATATCGCCACTGCTGCCACCCATGTCGAGGATGGCGAATCGAAGAGCAGGCTGTTCCAGCATCAGCGCCCGAGATAGCCCGCCAGCTAAAGTCAAATCTGGACACTTTCCATCGAACATTGCTGCTCCGGTTAACCAAACCAAGTCGGTAGTCTTGTTTGTGACGCACCTCAGAAGATTCATATCCTCCGAGCTCATCACAGGCAGAAATGGTTCATCCAACTCAAGGAAGGATATCACAGTTGTTTTCTCCGGTATGTCTGTATTACCGAGGTTGCGTAGAGCACAAATCCTGATGCTAGCAAACCCCGGAATGGATGAGAAGTGATCTTTCAGAGATTTGGCGAGAGGCGAAGACCGTTCCGATCTTTCGAGCTATTCAGGTTTCAAATCAGTGATTCTGAATTGGCCACTAGCTAAGGATGTATGGGTGTTCTTACCAAAATGATTTCCCTGTTTTTGAGTGATCTGGGTTTCTGAAGAGCACGAGCGAACATGATATTGCCTGGTAACTGCATTACCATATACCCGTTCTCTTTCAGGACCCTCTCCCCAATAGAGGTGCTACGTCCGATCAAGACCCCATGCGAGCCAAGAAGCTTCACTACCAACATGGGCGTCGTACGCCAGTATTCATCCGAGGTGATTTTCTGTATTTAATTAGAGACCCTCTAACCAGAGCAAGCTCGACACATACATTTGGTAGCAAGAGCACATCGTATGCATTGAAATTGCCAGCATAGGGAGAGACCTTGTTAGTTTTCTCGGGGCTATTAACTAGAGTAGTAACTAGCTGACCGTCTTCTGCGAAGCTGCCAATCTGCCATTCCCGGTAGCGAGGAAATGCGGACTTAGTATCAAGTACGGCGAGCCATTGCCTACTCTTGCAGTCGCAGTCTCTCCCGAGCTCTAAGGCGCGAAACCGGGGGTTCTTGTGCCCGACAAGATCTAGTAGGCCAGCGGCAACACCAACACTCTCGTTGTCTGCGAGCTCTTGGTGGCCGTTGAGATATCGTTGCAGATATTTCTCCAAATGCGGTTGACATGCCTCATCTAACCGTGCCATATCGGGTTTCCAGACCACTCTTAGACAAGGATAGCGTTCATGTTCTGTCAGATCACCGTCATCCGCCTTGCTCCTGTAGAGAGCTAGCCGCGCGTTGGAGATATCGATAATGACTTTGCCTGACTGGTCGCGGAGTGTGGCGCTGATTTGCTTCGTACCGAACCCAGTGCTTTCGCACTCGGAGTGGATGGCAACCTCCTGTCTGGCTTGGTCCAGCGTAGTTCCGTCAATGCGGCAATGAGTAATGTGTACTGGCACATGGGCTTTGACGGTATCGAGATTACCAGCGGTGCCTCCCATGCTAGCAGCTTGCAGACAACTATCGATAAGAATTGGATGGACAGCGTAGGAAGTACCCGGATACTCGGAAGAGCTCGTCATCTTGACTTGCTGCAGCAAAGTTGTCGTGGAGAGGGCATCAGTTCTCAACCTAGCTTTATCTGTCTTCATGGAAGTCAAGGATTGAAAAGCCGGCCCGAAGCGCACTCCTTCATCTGCTAGTTTCTCATACCACCTAGTCATTGCCCACTTGTCATAGCCTTCAGCATCCACCCAAATGCCTCCGTGCATCTTTGATGCAGATAACTCCAAGGCTACACTACCGGCACAGTGTTGAGTAGAATTTCCAGCCTGGTAGGATGAAATGGAAAAATCGTACCAGATGCCCGAGGTTGAAGTTCTTGAGATTTTCTCGGCATACATGGTTGTGAAAAGCTCAGATTGGTTGTCGTCAGGCCGAATGACAAGTGCAGATTGGATGCTAACATTGCGGAATGTGAATGACGGAGTGGCATTAGGATATTTTCTCAAGCTCTTCAATTGGGAGACCGCTTCCATTGCCATTGCGAGATAGCCGGTAGCAGGGAAAACAACTTGGCTCTCCAGCTACGGTGGGTTAAGTGTGTTACTTTTTGCTCTATGTTATAAGTGAGGATGTCAACGTACCTTGTGATCTTCAAGCCAAGGGATCTCTTTGAGCTTGAGAATATTCCTCCATGAATGCTCGATACCGTTTGAAGCCACAGACTTGGATCCAAGGAGCTCATGGCGCACGTATTCGCGGTTACGGAGCTCGGTACTCTGCCTCGGCTCGCTCCAGAGGAGCTGGCCATAGTTCCAGCGATAAGGAGGAAGATCCTGGGTCACGGATCCGCACTGCCCAGTATTTGATGAAAAGGTGGCATTGACATTCGAAAAATCTAGGGAATGCCCATATAGGAAAAGGTATCCTGCCAAATTCTTTAAGCAAACCTCAGAATTTTTACCACGCGTTAACGTAGGACTATACAGAAGATCCCCTTCTAGAAGGCCAAGGGAGGACCGGGTTTGCTTGATAGGTAGTTGGAGGGCTGAATGGGGGCCGATCTCAATCAAATGGTATTTGCCAGTCGCCGTGATATTTCTCAAAGCTGATTGAAATTGAACCGGCTTCTCAAGGTTGCCTTTCCAGTAACTTGGCCGTAGGTGTCGGGTTAGCTCCCGTGAAAAGCAGCCGAGTGCTTCGCTACTCCTCCCAACGGATGAAAACCATCTGACCGACTTCTCAGAGCGATAGGGCCGCCCAGCCAGGTCTCGCAAGCTAGCGGTGAGAAGACTCTCATATTCGTCCCCAATTTCCTGCATCATATGTGAGTGATAAGCTCTCCCTCCGGTCCGCAATTTTCTTGCAAACATCCTCCTCGCTTGAAGTTCTGTGAAGATCTCGTCAATTGCAGTAGCACTACCACTAATAGTGACGCTCTCCGGAGAGTTGACGCAAGCAACAACAGCTTGGCCGCCCAACAATTTGTCTTCGATGATATTATTAGCGATTTCAGAGCTAACACCGGCAGCAAGCATAGTTCCTCTCGATGTGGCTTTACCGACGACGTATCCGCGGTAATAAGCAATAGTTATAGCTTGAGCTGCATTGAGTAGACCGGCAGTATAGGCTGCCGCAATTTCCCCCGAGGAATGGCCTACAACAACGCTAGGTTCTAACCCCCAGCCCCGAATGAGATTGACCATCCCAATCTGAATTGCGGTACACAAAGGCTGAGAATAGGTGACTTGATCGACTTTACTGGTGGCAGCTGGCTCCAGCAGGGCTTCTTCAAGGGTCCACAAAGGAGCATCTGGCAAGGACTTGAGAATGCTATCAAGGTAGCGGATAGTTTCGAGGTATTCTGGATACGCCTCCAGAAGCTCAGCTCCCATTTGAGGCCACTGAGCACCTTGGCCGGTGAAAACAAAGCCGAGGGGAAGACATTGGTGAGCCTTCCCACTAGTGACGAGGCTCCCTTCCGAAGAGAAATCCGCCTCCACTGTCGCTTCACTTGATAGGAGAAAGCCCCTTTCGTTCAAGTGAGGTCGCCGTTTTTCTAATGTATAGCAAAGATCGTCAAGGTCGTAACGTCCCCCTTCATTCAAACGCTTTGAAATATCTAGGACCCTAGAACGCAGAGACGGTAAGGAGGAAGCCGAGAATGGCAGGACGAATTTCTTGGCGGGATCTTTCTTGGGTTTTTCAAGCCTCGCTTCCCTATAACCCGGAAGCACACTGTCCACGGACTCCAGGATTGTGTGAGCATTTGCGCCTCCGTAGCCAAAGGAGTTTACACTGGCCCTGCGTACAGCACTCGGCCAGTCTGTGGCTTCCGTAACGACTCTCATATTCCATTTTTTAAAGGGTACTGGGGTGAGATCAGCACCTAGATGTAAGTGCGAGGTTGCAGATTGTAGACACTTACTTTTGGGGTTCAGTCTAGAGATTCCAATTGTAGCCGGAATTTTTCCGTGCTCAAAAGCGAGAACAGTCTTGATGATAGCTGAAATACCGCTCGCTGCTCCACTATGGCCTAGGTTCGTCTTGACCTGTAAGTGCAAATGGTGTTAAAAGTTTTTCCCAAAGGGACGGGATGTTGACATACGGCACCAAGTAGCAGAGGTTGCCCAGTATCTCGTGAGAAGACGCGGCTTAGAGCTTCGACTTCAATTGGATCGCCAACTGCGGTTCCGGTTCCGTGACATTCGACATATGATGTGCCGCTAACGTTGAGTCCGGCTTTCCTGTATGCCTTTCTAATTACCTCTTCCTGACCGCTCACGCTTGGCTGTGTAATACCAGGAGTCTTTCCATTCCTTGCGGCCAACATATGTGAGCATGACTAGGTGGATACTCGGGTGGCTATTACTTACGAATTAATAGCCGTTGCCCTAATGACCGCACGAATAGCGTCACCGTCCTTCACGGCAGTTGAAAGCCGTTTAAGATACAGAGCGCCAACCCCCTCAGCTCGTCCATAGCCGTCAGCACTAGCGTCAAATGTATGGCATGTAGAGGTGGCAGATAGGATTCCTCCTCTCATCGTTTCTAGTTGCTGCTCTGGAGAGGTGATCAGGTTTGCCCCTGCCACAACAGCCGCATCACACTCTCCATTTGCGAGGGCAGTAACTGCATTGTGCAAGCAGTAAATGGAAGATGAACACGCGGTATCAAGCGTAAAGCTGCTAAGGTTAGCAGCATATTCATATCTTTCAGGTGCAAATCATATGAGGGTTATATCTTACCTAGGGCCCTTGAGATCAAAGATATGACTTATCCGGTTAGCCATTATAGCGGTACCCGAACCGGTTGCATGGTAGCGGTGAAGGTATTCCGGGTCCCTGACTTGCATCCATTGAAAATCGACGGTGAAATTTCCGACATAAACACCAACATTTGCTCCGGCAATCATTTCAAGCGTAGCACCAGAACTCTCGAAGCACTCATACACAACTTCAAGAAGTTTCCTCTGCTGCGGGTCCATATAGGTGGCTTCTAGGTTGTTGATACCAAAAAATGAATTCTCAAATTGACGTACATCTTCTTGTAAGAAGTATCCACCCATAGTGTTCATAACTCCTGCTCGGTCACTGCCCTCTGGGTGGTAAAAGCCGTCTATATTAAACCGCGATTTGGGGACCTTGCACTGACCGGATCTTTGTTTGATGAGCATATCCCAAAGGTCATGAGGCGAGGAGACGCCGCCAGGAAGACGACAGGCTGTCACAAGAAGAGTTAGCTGACGACCCAGATACTTTAAAGGATGCGTATAATGTTCGGTGACAGCTAGTAGCGCCCCCTGCCACCCCAGCTTTCCAACATAGCTCATATGCCGGGGTGCCCACTCAGCGGGCCTCGCGACAGCCGGCGGTTCATGAGGGAAAGAGAGCCTTACCCATTCCGACAATGCAAATCGGGTCATCACGGTCTACAGAGTCGCTCCCGGCCAGCGAGTTATCACCATGTTGGTTCGGTGCAACAGGCATCACCCCGGAGCGTGGAGTCTTCAGTCGGCCATCATTGAGGTCAGAATAAGCAATTGCAATAGCAGTGAGATACTCATCACCGGGCGCCAGTGATTGAGGTGGGTCACGAGCTGTAGGGAAAACCGTTGGAGCCATAACGCCTGACTGGATGATCGAACGGGTATAAAATAGGTATCTCAAATCAAGTATATATTTGAGTTCGGTTAGCAGATATAAGGAAATAACAGAAGCAGGATACTTAGACCCCCAACTAATATATAAATTCCTCATCTCCTGCTGGGCTCGGAACTAGCTGACTGGGGAGGTTACCCTTACAAGGAACAATTGACCGTTTCATGCCTTCTCTCGGGAACCTGGCTTCTTGATCGGCGGTTGTCTGGGTGTTGGTTCATTCAGCACTAAAACCACAAGCATCAGAAGCCGGGCCGCCTCCGTGACAAGGTGGGAACAGGAGTTGTGTGGAGAACGTAAGACGCTTGACTCCCTAGGTGACGGCTGTAGAACGGGGTATGTTACAGAACTAGGTCAAAAACTCCTGGCCACCCGCGATGGCGTTTGTCCTGAGCGTTTGTAGCCCATAGCTGATAGAACAAAATGGCCACAAAACCCCCCTGAGCGAAACTGCTGTGCCACCTATGCAGACAAGCCATGCCACCCGTGCCGCCCACAGTACTGCATCATTCATGTCGGAAGAACTTTTCGTCATCTCCAGCTAGCAGACTGTCGATCGGTCAGCCGGATATTCTAAAGGTAATCTCAATAGGTTAGTCAGCTAAGCGATTAGATATGTGGGAAAAGTGAAGCTAATTTATTAGATACCGTAGGCTCTCCAGTTGACAGATCCGAACCGGACATTTCAGCGTATTGAATGTCGTCGTATTTGAACGTTAACCGGAAGAGATAAAAGCGCCAAGAACCCACGCGTTCGGCTACCAGCTAAAATGAAACGGGTTCTTTTAGCCATAGTTAGGCTGCAGTAATTACCTCGCCCTAAGGCACGAGCCTAGTATCCTTGTTTTAGATAGGGTATCAGCAGTGTGATATTTTATCCTACCTAAAACAAGGATGCAGCCATGGTCAAAAAATACTGACATGTTCGTGGGGATTCGGTGGGGAACCTTAAATAGCCGATGAACCCAACCAACAGCCTCAATCATCCCAAGTGTTGTGTTGATGGGTATTCTCTCGGGTTAAGAGTCTTGAAACAACTGTTACAAATGTAATCCTTTGATTCACAGAGCGCCTTCGCGCAGCAGTGCATTAATAGGATTGCACTGAACCATGCCTTCTACATATACTCTATCCCGAGAAGCGGGTACGATGGGCAGGCATGGACCACAAAATCATGGACCCCAACCGCACAGACTATCCGTGGCAGCCAACAAGCAACCCAAACTCTCCGCCGTAGACCAGCAGCGACCTGTGATATTCTCTGTGGTGGGGTCCTTTTGTAGTCGATCGATTTCCCATCCCATCAGTTGGCGCCAGTACCCCCTTTGTTCGGCAGTCTAATCTATGCTTAGACAATACAAATTAATTAATCTCATGAAAGTGCTGACTGATGTGGCGCGATATCAAACACCGCATCGGGCTATTTTGGTGTCTGTTTAGATGGACAATTAGCCCATCTCCGGGCCGGAATTCTTCCACACGGAAACCCCAACAAAGCCTCAACTCAAAACCCTACAATAGCCTGCTGGAAACGGCAGTTTCCAGGGGCAGCCTGGAACCTGCCATTAGGGTTCACTCCGTGGGCTTTATCCCTAGGGGGCTGAGTAACAACTGGTTTCCACTGCTAATGGTTCTATTCTATGCCCCAATTGCCTACACCGTTCCAATTACTTCCAATATAGCCCGCATAGCCATTACCCTCGCAGTCGGCAGCACACACTTCCTAAACGTCTACCGCATCGCCTTTATCTATCTTCAGCACGACCCGAAGATTTTCCGTGGTCCCCACTCTCAGTGTCCCCCATACCGAGCTCCTCGAAATGCTCATCTTGACTGTCGTTCTCATTCCGTGCGCACGTTTCGTCGAGCGGAAATTCGCATTGCCATTGAAGGACGTACAACTGAGGTTGAGGTAGGGTTCACTATGTTGGCATTCACGCTAGGGGTGGAGGAGGTGACTTTTCAAGTACAATCTAGTCGGGAGGAGACTGCGATTTGGGATATAGTAGAGAAAGACTGTGAAAGTGGGTATTGGACATAAACCACAAGAAGGAGGAAAGTTGATACCATTGTGGTTATACGCCAAAACGAGAGAACGAGTTAGACATTCAATATAGTTATTCTAAGAAACGTCTCTTTGGGTGTATTGATATTGCTTAGGTACTACCTATTATTATTGCATATAGGAATACAATACTAGCTAACTAATAGAGCGGAGAGCGGCTGCATCCTAGCGGCAAAAAAGCAGTTGGAGGCCTCCACGGGGCGGGGTGTGACGGCATAGCGGCCAAGCACTAACTAGCAGATACCAAAGAGAGCATTAGATGGAGGTTTTGTCGATTACTATAGCGCAAGAAGAGGGGAGAACGAAGTGGTTAGACCGGCGCTGATACTGAGCAAGACAGGGGTGTTAACAGTCTTAGCCCCGTGACAACATTGACACTTGAGAGGAATCGGACCGCCTTTAATGGTGGGAGCTCGTTTTCGGGCGTGTTGGGCCTTTTCGCCTTCACACCGCTCAGGCTTTTTGAGGTTGATCGATAGCATGGTGTGTCAGGGCCAGGGAGGAGAGCGGTCGGAAAGTAAGGTGATAGACCGGTAGCTACTGTTTGGGCGGCGAGGCGCAAAGAGAGAAGGTAAAGAGTCTATAGGATACAGTAGGTTCCTAACAAACGCTTGTTAACCGTTTCGTTGTATTTAAATACTTACAACCTAGTTGTGGGCATTCCGAGAGTCACGAGATAGCGTTTACCAAGTTTCCAACCTTACAAGGGCAGGTAGAGTCCGAGATGGCCGGTTGCAACGTAAGTATATCGCCTATGTATTTCAGTGGATAAGATACTTAATTCTTCACTTTTTCGTTGTCCTATAAACACAACTACCACTATTTAAACTATCAAGGAATTACTGCTTATACTAGTGTGATGTGTATAGATAGGAAATGAGGGGTATTATTGGTAGTACATGTGATTTCTAGGCTATAAACCCTTTATTTGTATTCTACTATTTACCATAGAGTTCGAGATGGCCATTCGCACCACCATGTACCTCGCTTACTATTTTATGGCAAAAAGGTACTTAATGGTAACTGAGGCTTAGGCAAGCCGCCCCAGTTAGGATAGAGTTGTATAGTAGTAGTTTTCACTCCACTACCATGCCAACATTATTCGGCAGCAGACACCTCTGCATACCCGGGACCGCTCTGCACCCACCCCTGAAGCGGTAGTTTCGAGTAGGGTGGGGCCGCGATTTAGCTTTCCGTGGTCCGCGGAATAGGGTACCTTACCCACATGCCGGCGTTCCTAGCCTTGGGAAAGAGATTCGTTGGCGGGCGGTATGCAGGATAGTGTCGGACTAGCAGGTATTTATCCATTTCCGCTAAGGCTGGGTGAGTTAACTAGCTGGCGAAGTCAGCCCGGAACCCGAGTTTACTCCCAGTACTGCCACGCGAAGTTTTGGTAATGCCACGCTTGCAAAACTAGTTATCTCATATGCATGGCACTACACGGTACTGTCGAATTATCGTAATGGTGGTGCAGGTATGCTGCCCAGTAGCATGCATGCTCCCGCGGAAGTGGTTCCCTTAATGTGGCTGAATATAGCTTCTTCCGGTTTCACAATATCCGTTTGTTATCCCTACCTTAGATAGAAGGCGTCTCCATGTATTCCGCTTATTCAATTCAAGCCTACTTTACATGTCCGCTGCGTGCTCATAACAACAGGTCCTGCCCTTCATAACCTCTCCCCCGCGGCATTTGCCCGACGTACGGCTAATCGAATGGGCGTTTGTGCAATACTGCGAGTTTGCCTCTTCATGAACCCCCGGGTATCGGGACACTGCGGCAGGCAAGCCTCAACCCAGGTGGCCTTGCTTGCAAGAGCGTGAAGTAAGACTTATGGCCCCCACTCTCGGCGAGTCCGGGGTGGAGATGTGACGGATCGCATGCCCCAAACAAACCTTCCGCACTACGATTCGAACTCCAGAATTGTTCAGAGGCCTTGCACCATGGGGTTTAGACTGTCTGTACGTTATTCATTCATCCCGGATAATAGGGGGTGTGAATTCCTCTTTCTGGTGTTGGGGTTCTCTACTATAGTTAACTTACCGGGTAATTCGCAGTAGATTTGCACTGAAAAAAACGAAACCAAACATTAACTTTAATGGAACTTTTATGCATTAGTTGCTACAGCGGGAAGGCCAATCCTACAATTTTACGGGCTCCCTGCTGCATCTCGAAGGCAAATCACATAAATTCGCGGTACAAATTTCCCCCAATGATTTTTCGAAGGCGGTCTTGCTAAGCACATTGACCTCTCTACTGCACCGGGTTACTGGGTATATATTCCCTTCGGACGGGAGGGCGTCCCAGCTGATAAACCGGGACTCCCAGTTCTCGTTTAAGGCCGCTCACCAGAGAAAGAAGTGTTCCTCTGACTGCGACAACATTGCACCCCTAAGTTAACGCGACTATTCACACAAGGAAGCTATGGGCCTTTTCCCATGGCAAAGGGTGCTCGCGCTCATTGGCGCGACATTCGTCATTGCCCTCCCCGACTCATACGACTCTCACTGGTCCGCTAAGGACATCATTATCCGTGATGTCTGCGTGATCGGCGGTGGCTCTTCTGGTACTTACGCTGCTATCCGGCTGCGCGACATGAACCAGAGTGTGGTGGTTGTGGAACGTAAAGACCGGCTGGGCGGCCATACCGAAACATACACCGACCCCGGTACGCAGGCCAAGTTGGACATCGGTGTGAGGATCTTTCACAACACCGACCTCGTGAAGAATTACTTCGCCCGCTTCAACGTACCTCTGATAACGGCGGACCTTCAGGCTCCTGGGGAGAGCAAGTACGTGGACCTTCGCACTGGCGCGGTTGTCACCAACTTTTCGCCCGGCGATCCCACTGCTGCACTTGGCGCTTATGCTGGGGAGCTCGCCAAGTACCCGTATCTCGACGCGGGTTTCGACCTGCCAGACCCGGTCCCGGCCGACCTGCTGCTGCCATTCAGCGACTTCGCCACGAAGCACAGGCTCGAGGCAGGCGTGGGCCTTATCTTCCGATTCGGCGAGGGCATTGGTGACATGCTGCGCTTACCGACACTCTACGCGATGAAACTCGTCGGCCTAAGGGTACTTCAGAGCATCCAAACGGGTTTCCTGACGACCGCGCGACACGACAACAGCGAGTTGTACGAAAAGGCGCAAGCCGTGCTAGGCGCCGACAACGCATTGCTACTAAATAGCCACATCATCTCCACTCAGCGCGACACCAATGATGGATACGTGAGGGTTGTGGTGGCGACGCCATCAGGGCAGAAACTCATCAAAGCCAAGAAGATCCTTCTCACGATCCCAACGACGCTAGACAGCCTCGACCATTTCGACCTCGATGGAAGCGAACGGTCAGTATTCAAACAATTCAACCCCAACGGATTCTATACTGGCATCTTGCGCAACACGGGCATCCCAGATAATACCACAATCATCAACACTGGGGTGGACACACCATTCAATGTCCCCTTCTTACCGGGCGTCTACTCGATTGACCCAACGGGCGTCCCGGGACTACACGGTGTGATTTATGGAAGCCCCAACCTGATCCCCGGTGAGCGGGTCAAGGATGACATCATTGCAGCCATTCAGCGGTTGCGGACCGCCGGCACTCTGCCGACCACCAAGCCTGAGTTTGCCGTATTCTCGAGCCACAGCCCGTTTATGTTGACGGTACCGTCCAACGCCATCGCGGGGGGATTCTACCGCCAGCTCTATGCGCTCCAGGGCCACCGCCACACGTTTTATACTGGCGCGAATTTCCACACGCATGATTCGTCGATGCTCTGGCAGTTCACTGAAGCGTTGCTGCCCCGCATCGTTGCGTAGGTAATTCCCCAAGCCTGGGGGCATAGGAAAATGCATTTAAGGCGAGAGTTTTTGCATCAGAGGAATCAGCAAACATCTGCTGTATACTATCATTATTATCTTATCTAGTAATAAAGGTTTACTGCTGTTACGTGTCCCACTACTGACCAGTTCATTAGTAGCTTAACTAGCGTTACGGCCGTAACACTGCTACCACGACAGGATGGGTATATAACGTGAGCTGGGTGGCTGAGACAACCGCCAGTTTGGATGCGCCCAGAGGAAAGACAGATGTGGTCTGAAATTGCGCCACTGTGGAAATATTAGTAAGCATAGTAGCTAGCTTTGCTCTGCCGCACTAACATCATATACCCATCCCGTAGCGGTAGATGGCGGGAGAAAGATCACTCACGCTAGGCAGCTCGCGTCGTATTGGAGAAATGGAGATGCTATGGAACTCTGAGCGAATCCAATGAACCGCTCCGACGCGACGTCCAGCCGTAAGATGCCCGCGGTGGTCCACCGCCCAAGCAGCCCGGTCTCGTAGTGCGCAATTCCACATCGTGCAAGCGTACGCCCTTCAAAGCAGCCGTTCATGCCGTAAGGTAAGGTCATTCCAATCCAGTTAATCCTTGGCGGCTAGGCTAGGCCTCGGAAGGCCTTAAGGCGACGCCTGGCGGTAAGTCTAGTCCACGCGTCTAGAGGCAGTTGGAGTACTCAGACCGAGTAGGCTGTGCGTGCATGGACATGTACGCGCGCGTGGGCGCAGAGGAAGTGTGTGATGCGAAGAAAGGTGAAGAAAGGTGAAGAAAGGTGAAGAAAGGTGTGGACGCCTTAAGCACCTTACGGGTTGCTGCGCTTTCTCGACGATGCCATAAATAGCTCTCACCACGAGCGAGGAATGTTTTCGGGTGGTGGCAGTGTCGCCGACCCCACAAAGCTCCTCGCGCGTCCAGCATAGCCCGCCTGGGCGTTGTCCAGCTAGCGAATCACGAAAATTGCTCCCGTTAAATCGCATGGCGAAAACAGGACTCCCAAGAGGAGTCGAATATCGATTTTCAGAATCCAGTTCCCTGTCTCCGCGCCCTCAGCCCCTCTGACTGAATGCTGGTTGGTGTGCCCGGAATGCCAAGCCAGAAGGTCTCCACAATCGAGTTACTTTGACAGCTACACTGCCGACGGTCTGCCTCACAAAGGACTCGTCTGGCCCTCCCGCCAGGCAGCCACTGATCTTGGGACGAGATAGGAACGTCACCCAAACAACAAGATGGTGTGAGGTGTTAGGCTCAGATACAATTGACCGGAGGCTAGCAAAGCCCAGCCTACCGACTGCGGAGCCTGGTTATTTTTGGCAACCAGCTTGGCGCAAGGTCACTTTCAACATAAGTACCCACCGAAGGCCTTCATGGGAATCCGTTCGAAATCAGACAATCATCGCCAGCATCACCAAGCCTAAGAAAACCACATTCTGCCATACCTTACGGCGTTCCTTCGGGCGATATCAAACATGCTTTTCAAAGCCACTCTCCTCCTCGCTGCCCTCTTTTCTACCACCGTGCTCTCTGGGCCAATGCCTATTGAGGAACGTGACATCTGCACGCAATGCGTAGCCTCACCCAACAATTGCGACATCACCGCCCCTTGCAGTTCCTTCCTAAACTCCAAAAACGGGCACAACAAGCTCTACTGCGGATGGTACGTGGAACACTTGCCTACCCATTACCGTCCCATTGTATACTACAGAGCCCATGCTGATGAAATGACTATCTAGCCGTCCTGGATACAGAGCTTCCGCTTATACTCCTACCGACACCGCGCACCAATGGCGGTTGAACGTTCCGGGCCATGAGCACCGCGTCTGGGTTGCCCCCGGGGTGGTCTGCGATCAGCTTTGCACAAACCCATTTGGAGGGTTACCTTGCAGTGAGGTGTCGGTCGTGGACCAGTGCCTACCATGAGAGTTCCCGCGGTTGGAAGGGTGACGGAAGGAGATATATGGTTCAACTAGGCTAAGAAGCGGTAGAATGGATACTCCCAACTGTTCGGCGTCTTGCAGGTTATTTTCTCTAATACTATTTATGCGTCGGGATGAACTGCGCAACCTTTCAATCTAGTTATGCTTTTCACTGCATGTTTAGGGTAGTCTAGTATGGAGGGCTATACTTTACTCATAAAATTATTTTGCAATCAGGCAACAACAACCACTTTTTCTGTGATGACATGGCAAATCGGAATCAAAACATGCAGGCTAGAGAAGGCAGAGGCCAATGGAGGTACCTAGAGGCTGGTGGGAGTAGAGGCTATCTACCAGCAAGCTTTGGCAGGGTTCAAGAAGACGCTAGGGCGGACCACTCACCGACGCTGGACGAGGTCTAGAGCCTTGGCATCGCCTCTATGCGATAAGGTAGGGGTAGGGGCAGGTTAGTGGAGGCGGGACCGTATTCAAGTATGGATGGGTACTAGAAGGCGTTGGGTTTGGACAGCCCGCTGACGCTAGACGCGGATAGCATACTACCTAGGTACCCTCTATGCAGACCAACGCAATCTCAAAAAGTAGAGACTGTACTCCGGCAAACTTTGGCGGGGTACAGGAGAGTGCTGGACCCGCACCGCGCCTTAGCCTTAGCTACACACGGCTGGGAATACAAGAATCATCTACGAAAAACAGGGGAGGTTGGCAGAGGCAAAGGAACCGCTCGGGCGAGAATCCATGTGGGGCGGTGGGTGGGTGATGAGGGTAATAGCGCACATATCCCACTATCTAGAGCCCCGCATAGCCGCCCTATCATCGAAGGAACTAACTCACCCCAACAACCTCAGCCCAAAGCGTCGGATTGGGAGACTCTAGCCGCCACGCGGCGATTGGCATATGCATGCAGCTGGCAAGCTCTTGTCCCACCCCATTCGATCTCTTAGCTGGTCCTTAGGATTATCGTATTTTAACCCGATTAATTCTCACTGCTTTGTTGACAATAGAGGGTGCTAAAGTTGTAGGCGGTGTCCAGTATCGACGCATGGTCTAGCCCGCAGCTGTTCCACCAGGCACTGGATATCGTGCTCATTTTTAGCCTCCTTATTCGCTATTGATTAATTTTAAATGCTGAGGGTGGTAGCTAAAACGGCGTCAGCTATAGCAGAGATGGGATAGTAGGGCGCTAATGGTTCTACTCTGCTCATTAGACTCCAAACTGGAGGAGTAGTCCCTAGCCGTACCACAATACGCCTTCCCCGGAAACTCTTTTTTAGATCATCTAGGGTGACCTAGTACAGAAGGCACACAGCCGTAGTGATGGAGATATAGTTGTAGATCAAATAGCTTATACTTTTAAGCTAAGTGCGGCGAAATCCAGAAACATGGCTGTGGGATAGGGTGAAAGGAACGATGGATCGTAGATGGTGACAAAGGGTAAGGTTAGAGAACCTTAAATAGGTAGGCTAGGACTTTCAATCAGCTCACCCTTTACGGATACCCAATCTACTGTAAAAAAGAGGAATCCCTAAATGCATGAGGTGGAATAAGGAACGCAGCAAGAAAATTCCTTTCTACCTTCATACTGAGAGTTTGTTTTGGTGGATTTACCGTCGGGTCCGGTATTACCAGGAGGGTTCTTGGATGCACGTGCGGGCACGGAAAAAGGAATCCACGGAGCTACCGTGTACGAGGCTTTATTCTATCCCACGCGGGATGGTGGGATCTATCGGCCAACCCCACGCCCTCAGTGCCGGGGGCATGCCCCACTTCGAACTTTGTTGATCACAACGACGGATCGACATCAACGAACAATTGCCATCGCCATTATTTCCATCGGCAGCGCCTACAGCCACCAATCGAAAACGCGCGACCCAGTAAAAGATGCGTGTCGCATTCCCGCTGCGGTCGTTGGCCCCACATCGGATCCAACCTCCACGAAGAGGCTTGAGCGCCGTTGCCTCTGCCGTTGAGGCGCCGACGACTAATTTGAGCCACCGGCCTAACCAGCCTTCGGCGTTCGCATTGAGAGACGCAGCCAGTGCGGTGAAACCAAGAAACGATTGGTCAAAGGAGGAGGTTGCGGAGATATACAACACGCCGTTGATGAGGTTAACATTCGCAGCGGTAAGTAGCGCATTTTGGGTAGCCGTCTGATGGCCTGAATTGGGCATCGTTGTGAGGCCTCGGACTGCCTAGAGGGTTATCTGCGCGATATCTATGCGACGTTGCTGACTTCTGACTCCCCCCGCAGGGAACCCTCCACCGCCGCTTCCACAACCCTTCTTCCATCCAAATGTGCACCCTCATGAACATTAAAACCGGCGGCTGTAGTGAAGACTGTTTCTATTGCGCGCAGTCTTCCCGCTACAGCACGGGCCTCAAAGCCACCAAAATGGTAACCGTCGACTCAGTCCTCGCGGCTGCGCGCACGGCCAAGGAAAACGGCAGCACGCGCTTCTGCATGGGCGCCGCGTGGAGGGACATGCGCGGGCGGAAGACAAACCTCCGTAATGTCAAGGAGATGGTGAACGGGGTTCGCGCGATGGGAATGGAGGTCTGCGTAACGCTAGGGATGATTGACCGTGAGCAGGCTGATGAACTCAAGAAAGCCGGGTTGACAGCGTATAATCACAACGTCGATACATCAAGGGAATTCTATCCATCCGTCATCACTACAAGGTCCTACGACGAGCGCCTCGAGACCCTTAAACACGTCCGCGATGCCGGCCTTAACGTCTGCAGTGGCGGAATCCTCGGCCTCGGTGAGAAACCCAACGACCGCATCGGCCTAATTCACACCGTTTCGACGCTCCCCTCTCACCCCGAGTCCTTCCCTGTGAACACGCTCGTGCCCATCAAAGGCACACCCCTCGGCGACAATCCCCCAGTCACCTTCGATGTGACACTGCGGACAATCGCCACAGCCCGACTGGTACTCCCGCACACGATTATCAGACTTGCGGCGGGGCGCACGACATTGAGCGAGGAGCAACAAATGCTGTGTTTTTTAGCGGGAGCGAATGCGGTGTTTACGGGTGAAAAGATGCTGACTACTGCATGCAACGGGTGGGAAGAGGACGGAGAGATGTTTGAACGGTGGGGGTTGGTTCCCATGAAGAGCTTTGAGAGGGCGGAGTTGAGGGAGATGGAAGTGGGAGTTTAACTTGGAGTTTCCCTATGTAGATGCATAATTTTCCGAGTTGGTATCATTATCTTGTCTATCTATGCGAACCTCCAAGGAGGCTGAAATTGCAGAATCTCATTCTAAATCTATGGTGTCACAACCCCAGCCTGCCCAGCCAAAGGAAATGAAGAAACTACCCCTCATAGCCTTGCCCTCGCTCTTCGCTCCCGATTCAACCATTCCCCAATCCTCCCCACCAACCCTTCAATCTCCTCCACCGTATTCCCCGCATGCAAACAAACTCTCACCCGCTCCCCACCCCTCGGGACAGTCGGCGGTACAATAGGCCGCACCATAAACCCGCCTTCCTGACAGTACCTCGCGAGACTGCGAGGCCGCGTCGTTAGGAGGGAGAAGATGGGGGATTTGGGGAGAGAGGACGGGAGGTGGAGGAGGGGTGCGCATTTAGGTTTTAGGGCTTGGAGGGCGGTGTATAGGTGTAAAGTTAAAGTGCAGAGATGGAGAGAGAGCTGTGGGTGCAGGCAGTGTGAGCTTTATTCGGTGTTGACGATTTCCAATGGGCAAACAAACCGGTCCCGTCCCACCGCCAACCATAAAATCATATGCGACCCGTATCGCCACAAGCGACGGAAACGACATAAACGTAGTATAGATCAATGGCCTCGCATAGTTAATCAGATATTCTCTCGTCACCGGCGCGCATAGTATAATCGCTTCCCACGCCCATTCTTCATCAGTCCTAAGTTCAATTCACTCTCGAAAACGCAAAGTACAGGTAGTCGGGGCGGACAATACATACCACCACTACATCCCAACGCCTTCCCAAATGTATGTAGCCTCGCAAACACCCGATCTTCAATACCCAACTCACAGACCAGACCCCTGCCGCCGGGCCCAACGACTCCGGTCGCATGCGCCTCATCCACAACTAGATACCCGTTCCCCGCCGGCAGCATCTCCTCCATACACACCACAAACTCCCTCAGCGGCGCCAGATCCCCATCCATGCTATAAACGCTCTCAACAGCCACAAAAACATTCCTTTCCCCCCCCCTAACCCTCTCATCCCCTTCCATACACTCCCCCAGCACCCCACGTAGCCCCTCCAAAGAGTTATGCTGAAATCCCACCCGCCTCCCTGCACGAGAAAGCCTCATCCCCTCCCTAGCACTCGCATGTACATACTCATCAAAAACCACCACGTCACCGGCCTGCACCACGCACGCGAAAAACCCAGAATTCGCATCGTATCCGGAATTGAAAATGAGGCCTGCAGGCGCGTTGTGGTATGCCGCGATGTCGGTCTCGAGGGCTTCGGCGTAGGATGAGTTCCCATCGAGGAGGCGGGAGCCTCGACTGCCGAAGGGGGTGGTGGGAGGGGCATTGCGGAGGTGCTGGAGGAGGGTAGTGCGGAGGAGTGGGGAGGTGGAGAGGGAGAGGAAGTCGTTTGAGGAGAAGTCTACAGTGGTTGGTAGGGGGAGGGTTAGGGCACGGAGAGCGGAAACGGATCTGCGGTTTTGGAGGATCGATTGAAACGTTGAAAGGAGGTGGGGGCCCATGGCCGGTCTCTGGTTGCAATCCCAGGACGCGAAGGTAGAGAAGCTTCTTTATGTGAAAGTTTGGCATTGGCGCTACAAAGTTTTTTCCTTTATTTATTTTTTCCTGTTGGGGGAAAAGTGCAGAGTTAAAAACCCCCCGCCATCACGTGCCGCGTGGGGGTAGTCGAGAACTGAAGTTTTCCTGCGGTTGTGGGTCCCCGATCACCAACCACTAGTTTTACCGCTCTCTTACCGTCCCTTTAAACCTCCAGACAGCACACTAGAGGTGTTGCCGCGACACGACTGGCGGCGCAATGGCGACGATGCCAATTGGCTCTGCGCTTTGGCGATCGCTACGCGCCTATCAAGTCTATGGCGCTAACACCGACGTCGGGAAGACGATCATGGCGACGCTCCTGTGTAGGGCGCTAGAAAGGAGATTCCCAGGTGAAGGGGTTTGGTATTTGAAGCCTGTATCTACGGGGCTAAGGGAGGAGGCCGATGACAGGTGGGTTGAATACGTGGGCGTCAACGAGATGCTAATTTTGAGCTAGGCACGTTGCGCGCTTCTCGGGGTCCTCGACGCATTGCCTCTTCCAATTTGACGAGCCCGTGAGCCCTCATATCGCTGCTCGCCCATTTAGAGTAAGCCTGCTCACCCTGAGGCCTTAACCGCCAGGTTAACCACTAGCCATAGCTCCCACCCGACTCCTCAATCCTCCAAAAGATCTTTACCCAGCTGTCAGACTACGCGTCCATTAGCCCAGGGACTGTCCTGCTAGAAACCGCTGGAGGCGTCCACTCTCCCACTCCAAGTGGAACCTCACAGGCAGACTTCTATCGGCCCCTGCGGTTACCTGTCGTCTTTGTGGCAGACCACCGGCTTGGCGGCGTCTCTACTTCGGTCTCCGCGTTTGAGTCCCTGCATATGAGAGGCTATGATGTGGATTCTGTGATGTTGTTTAGGGATACACGATATCAGAACGACGAGTATCTGAGTGAATTTTTCAAGAATCACGGGATCTCGACGTTTTCATTGCCTTCGCCACCGGTGCGGAGGGATTGTGCTCGGGAGGATGGGGAGGCTATGGCTGAGTATTACGAGCGCGTAACGAAACTGGACGAGGTGGATGAAATGATCTCTTTATCCGTGACTAGGCACAAGGCGCGGGTTGAGAGTCTTGAGACTCTGGCTAACCGAGCCAATAAGCACATCTGGTACCCATTTACACAACACGGAGATATGTCGCCTTCAAGCATAATGGCGATCGATTCCGCCCACGGTGACTTCTTTCAAACCTGTAAACCCAACCCTTCAGGTCGCACGCTCGAAGCCTCAACCCTAATTCAGCCTACATTTGATGGCTCGGCATCCTGGTGGACCCAAGGGCTTGGTCACGCCAACCCCACATTATCTCTCGCAGCCTCCTATGCGGCCGGACGTTACGGCCACGTCATGTTTGCAGGCGGGATCCACGAGCCCGCCCTCTCCCTCGCAGAGCTCCTCCTCAAAGCCATCAATAATCCACGGTTACAGCGAGTCTTCTACTCCGATAACGGGAGTTCCGGTATGGAAATCGCGATCAAGATGGGTTTGCGGGCAGCGAGCGTGAGGTACGGGTGGGGGGGCGATAGTTGTAGTGGCAGTGGTGAGGAAGTAGGGATTCTAGGGCTAAAGGGGAGCTACCACGGGGATACGCTTGGTGCAATGGATTGCTCGGAACCGTCGGCATTCAATCGGAAGGTAGAGTGGTATCGCGGGAGGGGGTTCTGGTTTGATTACCCTAGAGTGAAAATGATTAAGGGGACTTGGGTCGTAGAGCCACCAGAAGGGCTGGAAGACGAATTGGGCCCAGGGGCTTCGTTTGCATCGCTGGGTGCGGTGTTCGATGTTGAGGCCAGGAAGAGGAGCTGTAGAGATAGATCATATAAGAAATATATCTTGAGTACACTCGAGAGGTTGATTAAGGAGGAAAGGAAGAGATTTGGGGCCTTGGTGATGGAGCCTGTGGTGCTTGGAGCGGGAGGGATGGTGCTTGTGTAAGTCAAACAACCTACCTTCAAGTTAACTCCCACGCTAATCTCCCACAGCGACCCCCTCTTCCAGCACACCCTCGCCACCGTCATCCGCTCAACCCCGCGCCTCTTCCCCCCTTCCTCTTCCCCCTCCCCCCTTCCCCTAAATACCTGGACCGGCATCCCCATAATAACCGACGAGGTCTTTACCGGCCTCTACCGCCTCGGCCGCCCTGCTTCCTCCTCCTTCCTCCATATCCACCCAGACATTTCCGTGTACGCTAAGCTCCTGACGGGCGGCCTCGTGCCCCTGTGCGCGACGGCAGCGAGTGAGAGTGTATTCGAGGCATTCCTTGGGGAAGGAAAGGAGAGCGCATTGTTGCATGGACATAGCTACACGGCACATGCGGTTGGGTGTAAGGTTGCAGAGGTGGCGGTTAGGGAATTAGCGGGGATGGAGGAGGCTTGGAAAGGGTTCAGGAAGGATTGGCTGGAGGGAACATCACGGGCTTCTAGCACAGAGCCGGAAGTCTGGAGCCACTGGTCGAAAAATTTTGTAGGTGAGTTATCCCACGCTAAAGATGTCGAGAGCGTAATAGCCATTGGTTCCATCCTCGCCATCTCCTTACACGACCATACCGGAGCGGGTAAGTACCCCCCCCCCCCCCAACCCACACCCTCTAACCAAGCCAACAGGCTACACCTCCACAGCCGCGAATGCAGTCCAGAAGAAACTGTTCAGTAGCACTAGGGCAAACTGGAATATTCACGCGCGGGTGCTAGGCAATGTGTTGTATCTGATGGCGAGCCAGACAGCAAGTGAGGAGACGATAAGGGCGGTGGAAGGTGTTATGAGGGATGTATTGCTGTAACGTAGCTAGTCGGCCCATGCAGTATTGGTGTGAGAACCTTAGGTGAGTGGTACCGTGCAAACCTTTGGAAAACTAAATAACATCCAAGACCCAGACGTGTAGATACAAAATATACTCCAGAGATGTTATCACGTAACGACCCTGGTCAGGCTCTCCCCAATTCACCACCCCAGAACCGACGACACAATATATTCGTGTAAGAAGCCCCGCTTTTAATTTGACTAAAGAATATCAATCAAGCCTACCAACAAAGGCAGTCATGTCATTAGGGTAAGGGCTAACATCACACCAAACCCGCACTCAAGTAGGCATTTAATCCCCTCCATTACGTTTTCCCAATAGACCTGACCACATGACCGACTAGTTATCTAGCTACTCGATTGCCTAGCCAGAACTATACCTCAATGCACTACATGCGGGAAGAAAATTAGCTCAGTAAGATCCATCCAGGCCAAAACCGTGCCAAGTATTAATCAATACGAGAGATAAACTAGCTAGTCACCTAATCAAGCAGACGGTTCTCCAAGTTATGGCAACCGGCGGTGAGACTCTACTTTTGCCGGTAGTTATAGAGTAACCAATAGGCCTCGAACCGTTTACACCTCTAGGTACGAGGCATGGCACAGGTAGCCACGTTTCTACCACGACATGTGCCGGAAGTGGGGAACCTTTGCCGGCCACCTTATCAAGCGGATCAACATGCATCCCCCTTCTCCCTGTTCCCAAGGGGTTTTAATTACCCTGAACGCTATACAGCCTGCAGCAGTGCGTTCCGTTTAAACAAGACTCATGTTGAAGCATCTTTATCCGTCCTCACCTGAAGGAAAACGGGGTAGGACGGGGATATGGTATTCTATGGCATACTAGCGGGGCCAACGACTGATTGGTCTGCAATTAATGCACGAATTTCAGGGTCATCCAACGACCGGGATATTTCAGGTTTCTTGGGTTTGAGGGGTATCTTGACCGCCACCGATACAGGAGTCTGCCAGGTTCTCCCGTTAATGGCGCTACTATTGCCGGGCACATAACTCTGCGACACTTCGGTACAAGAAAACGAGAAGCAATCCGACTGGCGTTTAAGTTATCCCCCACTAACAGCCCCTGTAGACTCGAATTTTAATGAAGCCAAGAATAGTGCCAAGACGGAAAAAGCCCCAAAATAAATAGAAAGATAAGAGATTCTACCCTTTCTAGAGCTCAGGAGCCGCCGGGGAAACACGGCTGCTCTCCACATATCGCGCGGGAGGCAGCCGCCGTTTCCATATAGACGGATCCAGAAACAAGGCAAATTTACCCTCTCGATGCATGTTTACCATCCCCCGCGCCGAAACTTCCCGAAAGTTCCCGTCCCTATGTCCATTCCAACACACGGGCTCTTGACGTGCCTATAGACAGGCCCCCCCCCCCTTGCTCCTCCAATCGCAGCAACAAACGTAAGATCCGAGAGCTTCTTCCGAGACAAGCTGTTTCACCAGACAGGGTTCACTAGCTACGGCAGGATATTTGGGTGGTTTTAGAATCAAGTTCGAATAACATTAACTAATATAGCAGTTTCCGGTTCTGATTCCCAGACCAGGCAATAAAAAGGAGAAAAGAAAAATGAGGAAAAAAGGGGAAGAGTGAGCGAATGGCCAGCACACACAACCGTAAAAACAGGGAATAGAGCATAGTAGACGGTTGGAACAACCGAAACAAGAGGGAATTCAGACCACAAAGGGAAATGAAGCTCGAGATGGCCGTCGCTTCGGAGACAATGTACGGCGGCGGCAATACAGCCAAAATAAGAAGCGTTCTAACAACCGCACCACGTATATTCAGTTTTCCCCAACCCTATTCACAAACACGATGTAGAAAAAGAATGAAAGAAGCCTACTAAACCCCACCAAGTCAGCAGGCTGCAAAGGATAAAGCAGACGGCATTTCCGGGGGTACCTACATCAATATTTTATTCATTTTGTCTGCCGAATCTTGAGTAACATATTGATCGACGATGTCACCCTCATCTTCATCCGTGACACCCACTGCGAACTCTGGCCGAGCACAGAAATCCACAGGAGCTTGATGCCCACTGTAGCCCATTCTTCTGGAGTCTGAGTCGCCGCGGTCTCGGAGAACGTGGGCCTGATGAGCGCGGCTGCCATGGGCTTCGGGGGCAGATCTTTCAGCGACTCTTCGACCAGCGCGGCGACGTCTCCCGCGCACCCGAATGAGAGACTCCAGCCTGCGCCTCCGTGGCCGTATGAGTGGATGATGCGGCTTGGCGCGGCGAATGGCGAATCCTTCTTCCTCAGTTCCCGTTCGACCCGCACGTTTTTGGTTCTGAATGGTCTCAGTCCTTGGGCCAAGGGGTAGTCGGGGTCGAGGCGTGCCTTCTTGAGATCTGGCATGAAGGCTTCGCACCTCGCACGCATACGTTTAATGATGGGAGATTCCAAGGTGAGGTCGAGCTGATTCTCGTGGGCTTCGCTGATGCCACCGATCAAGAGGATGTTGTCGTTCCTGGGGACAATGAAGACGATCTCATCAGATCCGTGAACGGAATCTGCTGGGATGGCTAGAGCTTCGGTGACCTTGGGGAAGTCCTTGCCGTCATTCATAACCCGTATCAGTCCGCCTCGGATGGGATAGGAAGTCTTGTCTCCTGCAACATCATAGCTACCAAGACCTGTGGCATTGACGATAATGTCCGCCCCAAAGCGGGTCCTGAGTTCCTCTTCGCACTCAAACAGGTCACGGTCGATAGTCTCTGTGAGCAACCGGGCCCCCTTGGACTGGACAACTCCCATCAGCCATGTCATGGCTTGATCGGTATCGACAATTGGGGCCAGATGCTCATATGCATCCACAACCCCATAGTTAGGGTCGAGGTCGTGCTCCTGAACCAGGCTAATATCGCGCCTAAAACCCTGGATGTCGGTTTTTTGGATGTCCATCATCTTGTCGAGCTGTATCCCGTCGTCTTCGATGGGATGGCAGAAGAAGAAGATTGAGGGTTTCATCCGAACGCCAGAGAGTTCAGAAAGCTTCGGATCGGCTGCTACGCCGGCCATGATGTTGTATGTCACCATGCTCCACCGTTTGGAGCGGTGCAGCGAGATGGCGTCCTTGTGGTGTCCACATACGGCTGGTGGGTATTCCCATAGAGCCCCGGCGATTTGGGAAGTGAGGCGTTGAGCTTTAGTGTGAGAGGCCCATTCCTTCGAGACAATGGTAACATGGTAGCCACGATCTAGCAAGACCCACGAGGTGACGAGGCCGGTGACGCCTCCTCCAACGACGAGGACGCGAGGGGATGAAGCTGTTGGGCTCTTGAGAGGTGAAGGTTCGAGGGAGATGTCCTTCCCCAAGACGACTGGGTTATCTTTCAGCGACGACATAGAGGATGTTGTGTAGTGTGTTTTGCAGGTTCTGACTTCAAATGACTTGCACTCAAGGTCTCTTGTTGGATATTTTAAAATGCGATGCTATTCTCCAGGTGCAAACCAGGGGATCCAACGAGGTTCTTATAAGATTCCACGGGTCACTCTATATCTGTGCTTCGAGTTCTAAAACACAAGGGTAGTTGCCACCGCAAAACAGGCCAGGCGAAGTGCGCGCTGAAGCCAAAGCCATTACACAACCTGAATCCGTGCTCCTCTGGAAGTAAGGTAGTTTGGTGCATAAAGTTCGCAGGGAGAGCAGCACCCACATTGGACAAGTCAGCTGCGTGGGAGCATGGTTTCCCCATATCCTGACGCCCATATCCCAGTCCATCCGGCTAACCTTCAGGGAAGGCAAGAGAGCAAACTAGATGCATGTGCGCAACAGACACGGAACTAGCCTGCTGCTGCGTCAACAGGCCGGGGTGATTCGAGCCAGCCGGTGACGAACGCTCACACAGTGGTGTGACGCTACCAGCCAGGCGGGGAGAGAGGGGGAGAGAATGGAAAGAAGTTCATCCGCGGGTCCATGCCCGCGGGGCCCCTACCTACAAACGAGAGAACAAACCGCTCACTCGTTCCTTCACATCACATTTTTACCGCTCCTACACTCGAACCCTCCCGCTCGCTCGAACACATAGATGACAGGTACCAGAATAAAATATGTATGCAGAAGAAATGTCGTCCCGTCCCGTAGTCTCCAACTTGCAGGCGCTTGGGTACATTGCAGCAGAAACGAAGAGCGACATCGAACATCAGCAAAACATCAAAACTAGCGCGAGACCAAGAAAAGGAAAAAAGAGAGCGAATAAGGTGGGGGTTGGGGGAAAAAGGAAGATGGAAAAAAAAGGAACGATCATGGCGCTCACTCCACGGCAGCAAGCGAGGAAGAGTAGCGGTTTGACTGGAGGGCTCCCAACTGACTGCATCCATCAGGGACGTACCCTGCCACCGAACGAGCAACGCTCTGGCTCTCCGCAAGCATAACCTCAACACATACATTACTCTATACCCTACACAGACTACGACACATGGCAACCAGCATCAAAATGAAAATCAATAGTAAGAAAATCTCGTGTCACCCCATGCTCGCAGGCCCGCGGCCCCGGAGTTCTCCCTTCCTGTCCTGGTCGGTTCAGCAGCATCGGCGTCCCCCATCACCATGCCCAACCACTCCCCGACTCGTTACCGAAAGGGGGGAAACGGTCAATAAAAGATCGTATC
Source organism: Glutinoglossum americanum (assembly GCA_020080175.1). Classification (NCBI taxonomy): domain Eukaryota; kingdom Fungi; phylum Ascomycota; class Geoglossomycetes; order Geoglossales; family Geoglossaceae; genus Glutinoglossum; species Glutinoglossum americanum. The sequence goes on from JAGHQL010000192.1 coordinate 28,134, forward strand.
CAATTAAAAAAAAAAAAAAAAGGGAAGGAAGAAGGATAAACGATCCGATACGGAGTCCTGTGGGGGCGCAAGTGGGCGCAGGCTAACAATAGATGATCGGCACTAACAATTCTCCTATGTACCCAACAGCTTGCAGTCTGCCCTACGCCAAAAGGACGGCGAAGAGAGGACATAACCCACGGCGACGAAGACGGAGAATTTTCCCCCTCATTCCTCTACCCGCACCGCCGGAGTGGGATGCTAGCGTCACTAGTCTACAGACCGACTAACGCACGCACGAATGGGAAGCAGTAGCAAAGCGGTGGCGAAGCAAAGCTAAACAAAGCCAAACAAAGCCAAACAAAGCCAAACAAAGCCGAACAAAGCTAAACCAGGCAAGCAAGCAAGCAAAGCCCCAAGAAGGGGAAAAGGGAAAGAAAAAGAAAAAAAGCGAGAGAGGCCAAGCAGATAACCCCCAGACCCGACCACGCCAACCGGCCTAAAACCTCCAGGATCTGCACGAACCGCGTTTTGCAAGCGGGCGCGGAGAAAAAGCAAAAAAAAGGAAAAAAAGAAGTCGAGAGGAAAGGAAGGAGGAAAAAAAATAAAAAATAAAAAAAAGATAAAAAGAGGGAGGTGTGGTAGGTAGTGAACAAGGGTGATGAGAGAGAGACGGAGGGTAAGGGAGGGTAAGGGAGGGTAAGAGAGGGTGTGGCAGAGAGAGGAGAGAGAAGAGAGAAGAGAGAAGAGAGAGAGAGAGAGATAGAGAGGCAGGGGATGGTGAGACAGGGCAAGAGACGAAGACGAAAGCGGAAATGGATGATTCGGGTGGTTTCAGATGTCTTCGGACGACCCAGCGTCTCTTGTTCCACACCACACCACTCTACCCTACTCTACCCTACTCTACTCTACTCTACCCTACTCTACTCTACTCTACCCTACTCTACTCTACTCTACCCTACTCTACTCTTCCCTACTCTGCTCTCTGCTCTCCTCTACCCTCTCTCCACCGGCTACCACCCAAGCAAGCCCCCCTTGGCGCCTCTTCCCGGCATTTGCGATGCGGCTAGCAGTCGGTAGTAGTGGTAGAGAGCCAAAAACCCAAAAAAAAAAAGACAAAAGACACGGCCGGCTGGCCAACGCATCACAAGCAAGACGCGTCCGATCGGTATCCCGATCGGGCTTGGTCGTCGTGTCGTGTCGTGTTGTGTCGTGCTGTGTTGCGGGGGAGCTTTTGCTGCGCCGCCGCGCCGCGTTGCGTTCCGCGAAGGGTCTGCTCCTGCTCTTGCTCCTCCTCCCGTCTTGCTCTCTGGCTCTCGCTCTGCTTCGCTTTGCGTGCGTGCGCGCGTGTGTGTGACGGCGCCAAGTGCTAGTGCTAGCGTGCGTGTGAAGTAGAGGGTCTTCCTCTCGATTCGGCGGCGGTCGGACTTTTTTTTCCTGTCGTGTGGTTGTATAGGTTGGGATGCGAGGGATGCGAGGGATGCGGGGAGCTAAGGCAGGGGGAATACGAGGGAGATGGCCCTCTCTCTCTCGCCTTCATCTCGCACTCGTTCCCCAAAACAAGCCAACGTTTCCCCGACCCATCCCCAGCCCATCCCCGGCCCATCGTCCCCAGCCCTTCCCCAACCCTGCCGTGCGGCCAAGCCATCATCGCCCCCGCAAACAAATAAAAATCCCACCGAATCAACACGCTGTGCAATCCCCCTTCTTTCTTCCCTTCCGTCCTGATTAAAAATATTAAAATCCGTTTGCTATTAATCTAAATCTAAATACCTCCGGCGACGCAGGAATAAATCATCGTACATGAGACGCGCACCACTTCCACGCCCTCCCTCGCACGACACTTGTCTTAGCCGGTCTGTCGGCCCGTTGGGGACGCGCAATCGTCCTTCGTCCTTGGTAACCCTTTACCTTTTTCCTTTTTTCCTGCTCTTTTTCCATCTCTTCTTCTTGCGCTGCGAAGCCGGCGCGCGCCAGGGGTCCGACAGCGTGTCGACAAAGCGCACAAAGCGCGCAAGGCCAGGCGTGGGTTTTGCAGTTTTTCCGCCTTTCCTTTTTCCTTCCTTCCCCCTTCCCTCTCTTCTCCGCCTCTTGCGGGTGCGCGAGCAGGGCGCGCGCCAATCGTTCGTGTGGGGTCTGTTGTTTTATTAAGGTTGTTTTTTTATATTAATAACGGCGTCAGCACCGTCATCGCCCGGCGGCTTACGGCGTAGTGGTGGTGTTCGCCACCGCCCAGCTCCCAGCTCCCGACTTTACCTCTCACCTTCCGTGTAACGCAAAAGTTCCCACACCACACCGTTCGTTCATCCATTCCCTTACTCTTCTGCGCTTTTCCATCCGGGTCGGTGGTTTGGCCCTCAGACTCGTCGCTCGTCGCTCAACCCTCGCTCACAAAGCCAAAGCAGAACTCTCTCCGTGCCCCGGTACTTCCTACCCTAGGAGGAAGTAAGAGCGTACCCAAAAGTAAAAAGTAAAAATTAAAATTAAAATACATTTAAAATTGCCCTGAAGGGGTGTTTTTTTATCAAGAAAAAAAGTCTGTCGCTTTGATCGCTTCGCCAACTAATTTGCTGCGATGATCCCCCTTTCCATGTCCTTATTTTGCAGAGGAAATGTCTCGACATGGCGTGTTCGTGTCGAACCGCGGAGATGATTGGAGATGATTGGAGATGACTGGAGATGACTGGAGATAATTTCCATGACAAATCCGTTCGCTCCGCCGCCGCTATGATTCCCGTTTCTCGTCGCCCGGCCATATACGAGAAAAACGGCGCCCAGATAGAAAACTCTATGGCTCAACAGCTGGCCTCGCTCTGTGATTTTTACCATTAATTTTCCTTTCCTCTCATCCTTCTCTCCTGCTTTTGTTTTTCCCTTGTGTGATTCCCCCCGCCTTAACTTTTCCCCACCGCCCAGGCCGCATCCCCCCCGCTGCCGGCTTCTTCCAGGTGCAAGGGTCGACTCGGGGTCTGCGGATGCTTGTATGTGCATGCGTCGTTGGCCGACGTGGCCGACGTAGGAGCAAACTATTTCCGATCCGGGTGAGCGGTTTTCGATGCGTGTTGACCGGCGGTGGGCTCGTTGGGTTTGGAGGCTTGTAGACTTGCTCCGATAGAGGGTCCGATCGTTGGGTTGGGAATGTTGTATGTTGTACTCGCGTACTGTACATACATACACATACATACACACATACTCATGTAGCTAGTGCTGCGCATACCTTCATACATACACGTTACATACACGTTACGTGCTCTACATACATACATAATTACCCGTCGGGGAAGAATGCTTCCGTTCCGCTTCTTCTTCGTGGGATGAGGAGTCTAGCCTGCTCCCAACGGGGCTGCATCTTCTTCTTCTTCTTCTTCTTCTTCTTCCTCTTCTTCCCCTTCTTCTTTGCTTTTATTTCCCTTGTGTTCGTTGTTCTTTTTTCCGCCTTCTCTCTAGCCGCATGATGGCATCGGAAGGATCCACGTTAGCTACGTGCGTAGCGCGATTGTGACGACCCAGAGTAAGGCTGCCTAGCTGAAGTGATGGAAGGAAAAACGATCTATCGTACGCAATTCGTCCTTCCCCATCTGCCCTGAAACTGGTAATGCAACTCTGGTGGTGAAACCGTATGATTGACAGATGATCTCCACCAACTAACCGGATGGATTTTCCGGGGTAATCCCTTTTCTTTTTCTCTTTATTTTCCTCGTTTCCCCCATCGGCAGGGCAGGGCTATTATTGGCTCTGTTCCACAGTTCGAGCATCCCCAGTTTGGCTTTAAACCGCCGCACCTGACTGCGCTAGGACACTCATTCACGGTAAGGCTAGTTGGACGGCTGGGGAATTTTTCCATCTTCCGTCACACTGCCGCTCGGATGGCCTGTCTGCTGTCTGCAGTCTGCTGTCTGTTGAATGGTTTACGCTTTTGTCTCGGTCGGGCCATAGGGGACTAAGCTGGGGAGCTGCAAGGGATATGTTGCGTGGGATCCCGGCGGGGACCGGGCTTGGCCTCCCGGTTCGGACTCGGGCAGGGCTGCCCTTACCTTCGCGATTCTCATCGATTGGGTGTTTTGCTGGAAAAAGGTTTATTATGCCCTCGGCGATCAAATAAATACTGCATCAGGCAAAGGTAATTAGGTAAAGGCTCTCTAGCAGCCGGCGACCAGAGCCCAACCCTACCTATTTTTACCGCTGGGCTTCTCAAGGTCCGAGTTAGGCTTGCGGTGGTGACTGCTTTTCTGGAAATTTGTTGGGATTCCCTACTTCCCCACTCGCGCCGGAAGCCCATTCCCTCTTTCGTAGAAAATATGCCATGCAAAAAAGAAAACAAAGTCCTACCCGCTAATGCACCCCGCCCGTCTTGCCATCTACACGACAATCCATCGCCCCGTTCCACCCCGCGAAAAACTGCAGAGGAACCCCGATTCTGCACGGCCTCTCTCTTTCGCCTTGCCGAAATTGACCTCGCCGGGGTTGTTGTCTAGGGAGCAATGCCCCGATACCGACTACCACTAAATGACCTGTTCCATTTCCCGGTCCGTCCGCGTCTGACCTCGGACCCATTACCTACTCCATAGTCGGTGGTGATGCAAGTCGATGTCGCAAGAGGCCCGATCCCGAGTGAACTAAGCATTTGGACCCGGTCCGGAGTTTTGGTCGTTTGTCAGCGTTGTTTGAGCGGGGGTTCTTGCGCGGAGAAAGAAGAGAAGGGGGGAGTGATCGATTTGGTCGATTTTCTTAGGTTGCGAATCCTTTGGGGGTTTCGGGCGGCCCCCCGGACTCTGGGGTAGGTACTATCACCTATCATCTATCGCTGCTGTTTCGCTATCCCTCTGGATGGTCGGTAGCCGTCAGCGTCTTTGAGACTCAACCCTAACATTACAGAATTTCCTTGAGCAAGATAGTTTACCGCTCCCCAGATTAAGGGATGCACGGTCTCTCCAGTCGCCTCCTTGTTTTATCGCTCGTCGTTTTGCTTCGGGTCCGTTTGGCGTGCACGTCTTATTTTCGCACTTCGTCATCGACCTTCATTCGTAAATGGTCGCTAGAGTGATATGCGAGAAGGGCCTCGTCAAGAATACGCTCACGGCATTCTAGCTCTCCCGGTCGGCTGGAGGCTGGAGGCTGGGGGCTGATATGGCTGAGCTAGATAAGTGGAATCTCAGTGTTCATCCTAGGTATTAGCACTTGTGTGGTGTTGCTGATTCTGTGGTTTCCAGCGTATCTACTCTCGCATATTCCGTATTCCATGATCTGGCGGCCCAGCCGATACCTAATAGCGAACTCGAAGACTCCCCCATCGACCGAGGTCGGCGACTACCAGGCTCGGTACTGCCTTCGCTGCACCGCTTTTGCTTGGATCTACTTTACGCCCACGCTACCAAGGCGATCCGCCACCTTTCCCTGCTTTAGGTTCAACAATCTATCCGCGGTTGCCGCTACTTGCTCTCGTCCTTGTTGTCGGGTTATAAACTGCCCTAGCCATTGTGCGGCGAGCCTGTATTACACCCTCGGTGCATGAGGTCTTGCATAGAATATAGTCTGGCTATGGAGCATTGAACTGGTATTACCCATGTTAGGTGTCTACCACTTACCGACTGGTGCGAGCTGGTCTTCGCCTTCTAGCCGTGAGACTATACACAGATATAGCATACGCTATTTTGCACTCTAGCTAAACTTATCGCGCCCATTCATCCTAACACAGAAGAGAAACCGGCGCCACATAGCTCGTGCCGACGCTTTTCGGCGCCTATCCACGAGATTATCTTAAACCCTGATGCTGAAAAAGAAGGATATGTAGACTGAAAATTTTGCTGGAACGTGATTAATTTCTGACGGGTACGGGCGGGGATTGGGATCCGGCTGCGCCAGAACGTTGCCAATTGCGGTGCGTTGAGTGAACATCTTGACAATCTTATAGAATAGGGGAAGCGACTAATAAATAAACTAGTGGGACATAAGGTTGCTATTACATCCACCCTAACATGGCAACGCGATCACAGAGATGATGTGTGACATCATATGACTCACTATCCTAGTATAATTTTGATGAAACCGTGACGGGCCTCGGCGAAGCTCCTAGCAATGCCTCCCCATGTTCCCAATTAACATACAAGGTTCGGCCACCGCCTTGCCTAGGGTTAACAATGCAAACGACCTTGCTACGAAATGCCCACGTCCGATTGGTAGAGCCGATGGAGTGGTATCTTGTGGTCCTAAACTGGTAGGGTGATTGAGAGATGGTCCGTGGGTGACTCGGTTTGACCGAAAGTCATTACTGATACGACGCCCCACGCGAAGGTTGGCAGGTACAGGGGTAAAGGGACAACGTTTCGTGACCTTGTATATATAGCCATGGGCCTGCTATCCTATCTATGCAAATGCGAGGCTCGGAGGACCTCCACTGCTTCCTTCCGGAGCAACTGGCTGCTCTGGTGCATGCATGCAAACAGTCAGGCGACTTCCAAGTAATTGGAGTGCATCCAGTCCCGGAGTTTCACATTACCAGCCATAAACCATCGAGCGTTCGAAGACTTAATATAATTTACAGAGTCTAACTCCTCTGAAGACATGACGTGGCGCCTTCCTAATTCAATATATCTAGTCCCAACCACCCTAGTCCAGCACCCTAGCTCAGACAGAAGTCCCTCTACAATTAACTCCGCCCTATCAATTACAGACCTAAATCTGGTGCCATCAAAATTTGAAAATATATTGCGGCCGCTGGTGACAGCAATGCTCGCACCAATGCAGACCCTGAACTAACTTCCATCGAATGAGCTAAGGGACGATAATACCTTCACCGGTGCTGCCCCCCAATTGGCCGCGGCAAACTCTCCCTATTGAGCCGACCAGCGATAGGAGGGACCTCAACCACCCGTCTCTCTTTGATTTAGCTAGTGTGATCGACCAGATGTTCTTCTTTCCTTAAAAAATTGAAGAATCCAGGAGTTGCTAGTGCAGAAGCTCTAGGAAAAGCTTTCTGCGAGGTGGCTAGCAGAAGGCCATAGGAGCCATGACCCCCTCTCAGAGGCCTAAGTACTACAGAGCTCCTAAGCTCTAGTTAGTGAGGGGAGGACATGGTTGCGTCCATGTTGCCTTATCAGGTCCCGATCACTGATAGGCGCTACCGAACCTACTCCATTCGTTATTCCGGAGAGAAATGGTATCTCATGTAGATAGTATAGACGGTATACTTTAGCATCGATTTGATGTGCGAGAGATACTTCGTTATCTCGCTACTTTGCTACCATTTCAATAAGATGTCTCATTGTCCAGCCCTATTAGCCAGTCTACCACCACGGGCTCCTACTGCCGGCTCGTGCTTCCACTAAGCATGTCCAAGTCTCAACACCAGGCGAGCTCGGGCGGATTAACTCTCTCTTGGAACTCATCTTCGCCACTAGGATCCACTGGAACTAGTCCTCGACTTCGAGCGCTGCCCTAGGGACGCAGTAGAGCGGGTAAGGGCTGAGAAGTGCCATTTTCAAATTCTTGCAACCTAAATGCCAGTGGCTAACGCGATGCCATAGAGTGTATCGGCCGTGTTTGTCTGCTTCGACTTTCACTTGACAAGATCCCAACCAGCAGGACAGAGACAAGTTCTCTACCGTGTTTTGAAAAATTGCGATGAAGACGCTGGGTTAAGACAGACTCAGTCCCTTTCTGATACATGCTTTACTAGTTAGATTAGTCTGTCCCCGGGTGGTCATCTCCGTCACTAATTATGCCTTTGAACAGACGCACGCGTATCTGGGATATCAGGCTGATAGGGCGATCTCGATTGAGGGAACTAGAGAGCAGTTTGTCGTACTTCGGGCTCTTCTTTGATGCACTATTGCAGGCTCTTGGAAGATTAGCAGCCCACAGCTAGCGTCATGGTGTCGAATGGCCTATCCTATTGACCACAATGCGATCAAGGAGCTCTCCTGCCTGTGGATTAGACCTTCGACAGCCATCTGATCAAGGAAACCCGGGGCTACATGGCGGTGGCCGCGCGCGAGTGTGATAAGCCGCGCGCGAGCTAGAAATGTGAAGGAACATGTGTGCGTAATATATCACCAGCTGCAGTGAGATGCGGAATGAGCGGTTTGGGACAGGTATGGCTGGTACTTGCACTTGTAATATTAAAGGATAAAGACTGACAAGCTGACAACTAGGAGCTTATATCGCAGGTGTTAACTATGTTGATATCGCACATGGGCTAACACCGCGCCGAAGCGCCAACCCCATTATTCTAGGAGGTTTTCGTTGCTTGACCTTTAACAGTCAGTCACAGCACATCGATAGCTGGCCGGGCGGTGTGGTTGTCTCGGGAGGCTCAGAGGGTGTAAGGATATTGCGCAAAGGGTGGCTAGTAGGTTCCATTGCACGCTCCTTACTTATCTAACCCCGACTCCTGGATTCTTCGGCATTTGCTTTACTCTCTTAGACCCACAAAAAGGCTTATCAGAATACTACACATACAACACCGCTAGTATGGTCGGTCGCGCACACCACAGAGGGACTTTTGCCTTTATAACTGCAGATATCCCTCTAAAGACCATCTGCACGTCATAGAGCAAATATTTAGGAGACTAGCATAGCCGTTAGAAATGAAAGAAATTATAATCCTTTCGTGACACCCGAATAAATAAAATATATAAAATATATAAAGCCTCAGTATCGCTTTGAAATATCACATCTTCCATTTACTAAGGATGCTATAAAGGGAAAGTGTTGGCAGCCTCACATTTGAACTTTCAATTTCAGCAAGGATTTTCTTTTCCCGTCGCGGGCACGTGCAACGAGGAGAGGTCCTTAGTCTGTACCAAATTACTAACCTAATCAATTTCTTTTCCAATCGCATATCACTCCCAAATATTTAGTCTAAATATGTAAACCGGCAACTCCCCGAGTGTTCTAAGGGGGGCATTACGTGATATAAGGATGTTATACTCATAAAAACCACAAAAAAATAGCAATTTGTACATATTTAGTTCTTCTTGTAGTAAGTAAGTTTTATCTTATCATATAGTGCGGGGATCAACAAATGATGAAGGTTCTCACGTGTTTGTGCACGTCTTGGCCCAAAAAAATTCCTGGATACTAGCTGTGGCTAGAGCGCGGGAGAAACCCAACAGTATCTGGCTATGGGGCTTGGATGAGGGCGCTGTAGAGGATGGCCTGTTTTGGATGTAATCGTAGATGGGCACCATGAGCAAACACATCTAGCACACAGCAGGTCAAAAGGAAGTCCCACATCAGCCTCGAGCGCAAAAGCAGAATTTATTGATAAAGCATGCAAAGAGCAAAACATATTGGAGAGCGGCCGTTACGGGTGAGAGGCTGTTCGTAAATAAATTTTCTCCCTAGGGTTTTCCGTAGTTGTCCCTTTTTTTTAGCGTTTTTTAGAACTGATGTAGTAGAAGAAACAGGCGAACGAAATGAGAAAAGGGAAGGAAAGAAAAGGCCATTCGCTCCGTAGAATAACTTGATAGCGGAGTGCTTATCAACGGGGTAACTTAAGACATGCTCAGTTGACAGGCTGGAGGCGGATACGTGGCACGTGGATCGCCTTGGAATGCCTGAGAGAAGTCGCATTAGTCTCCCTTTTAGTTGTGTCTCTGGATCTATAATTGGTTGGTCTACTGAGGGGATTGTTAACCCTTCCCGCTCCTATTCAAGCTACCGTGCGGGAAGAACTGCAGGACGAATGTTGTCGAAGACGGGATGTGTGGCGAAGCCGGGAAATAGACCAAGAATCCTCTCCTGGAGATCCCGGTCGATAGAATCAAACGGAGTGAGGAGGTCCATGTGGTGAGTAAGGCCTTGGCTATAGTATGGTCCCACAGCACCCAGTTTCCATATAGGAGAGTAGGCAGACGGACGCTCCTCCATGCCGTGAAATGCTCTCTATCCGCGACGAGGCGATCCAATTTGATGTGCTCTTCGAATTTCCCGCAGTCAGCTGATGTTTGATTGCAGAAGGGGCAGATAATATAACCGCTTGGGATATCGTAACCAGCTTCAGCAATCTCAGCCTTATGTTCTATGAGGTCTTCGAGCCTATGGTGGAGTAGGTGGGCCTGCATGCTGACTTGTCGCCTATGATGGTTATTAAGATATTGAAGGGCCTCTAGTGAATATCTCCAAGAGTCGCTCCCATGAGAACGGGCGTGGAAGCTAGCATGAGCGATAGATAAGAACAGGCCCGGTGGTGCAAGTTGGAATGGGGCATTTGAACAAGTCATCGAGATTATGGACGTCCCAGAGGTGGTCTCGAAATTTGTCAGGTCGATAAAACACCTTAGACCCTCTAGACGGACAGTCGGTTGCCATGCAAAGGTAACCTCTCTGACCTTCCATGCCTCTGCATGTGCCTCTGGAGCCCATATTTCCGCTTGAACGTTCTCTTCGGGGAACATTTCGGCCAATCACACTTTAAGGAGTTAGAGTCGTCAGTCTCCACGCTCCTATTAAGGCTTAGCATTGGCCGCGGTGGCGAGCTGCCAGTACGTACTTTTGAGAGGTGTGCCGTGCCATGGTCGCCCCAATCGGGCGACAACCGTTCATGGAGTTGAAATTGTTTGTCGTTTCGCCAGAATGGATGCATCGGAATGCTACCACGAAAGCAATGCTTTGTATGCTGCATCCGCTCAATTGAAAACATGCAGATCCGGAAGCATTCCACATTGACATGCAGATCTTATACTTACGCAGAAGTATATTGTTTTCATACTCTATTACTGCATTCATTTTGCTTACCTTGTTGTTTTCGACTTCCAATTCGAGCATAAGAAGCTCCGGAACCCCCTCTAATGTAACGTTTCATTGAGTCAATCAATACTATGCCCCCCACCACACAAGAACCCTAACTGCTGCAAATTTAAAACGTTTCATTTGAGATGTCCCGGTCTATGCTGGGTGACGCCAACGCAGGGTGAGGGCATGGAAGTGTAGTACTAGAATCGCAGGCTACTAGCACGCCGGAGTCTGCTGGGGAATGGCGGAGTGGACTGTTAGATAGCTCAACGCCGTCTCCAAAGCCAGCGGTGGGTTTGTTCATCCGGTTCCATTCGCCGGTGGCATTGAATCCGAGAGGTGCCTCTGCTCCACGACTGTAAAGTCTTTGTTAGGGCGGTTGCGGCACTTGGCAGGGTGATGTCGATGGACGAATCTGGTAAATAGCCGCTATCTTCGCGGTACCCGATACCCGGCCAATGAGATAGGCCAGGGTCTCTCAACGCGAAACAGTTAGCCAATGACCTAAATGGGGGATCAACACCAAGGCAAGCGATAACAAGCTAGATTTAGGTGCTGAGGGGTCCTAGGTGGTCCCAAAAACAAGCGTTGGGGTCGTTCATCCAATCCGGCCCATTAGCGACATCGGCTCCCAATTCACCAGCGAATACACGGGGTGCACCGCAATGCCGCCTTTTTGTTAGACCCTGGCTTTTTTTTTTCACTTATTAGTGTTAGATCTGCTGCCTCCAGAGTCGCCCGGCTGACTCCAGCCGATCTGCGAAAGGTTAATCTCGTCGCTCATGGTTGGCTGTTGTAAAGGAGGGGCGTCTGCAAACTGTGCAAAAGGACGAACTGGTGTTGTGGCACAAGCGAGGCTGAGTACCAAAAAGTCAGTTTAGCAGCAATGAGGATAGCGACGAAGCGGTGGAAATACGTGGGGAAAAGGACTCTGCTTATATGTTCCCGACTCTCTTCCCTACTATCTCTAGAGTGCCTATGTAGGGGTAGCCTGAGGGTAACTCGATGGCGCCCTGGCTATTGCCCTTCTTGATGCACCAGGGTATCGTGAAACAACTGTCGCTGTAAAAAGTATCCACCTGCCCCGCCTCCAACATAATATCTATAGGGGAAAGCGAGAATAGAACGAACTTAGGGCTAACCGGGCTCTAACCAAGTGTTCTATGACTCGTGATCGTAATCCCCACCCACAACCGAGTTTACAAGGGTGTGTGAGCGTAGTGGTGGCTAGAGTGTGTTGCACAGAGTGCTACGTACAACGTATCGAAAGCGGAAGGGAAGTGGGGCCTCAGGCGGCCCGCCTTATTTCTCCCGACTTATGGTTGGACGGCTGCTTCGTGGGACTGGGGTCGAGGCCGCAGCCACAATCTACGGCTCCACCAACGCAGCCTACTTCCATCATCCCTCCTCCTAAATTTGGATAGCGCAAATACCCTCGGAAACGGTGCCCCGCTAACTTCCACAAGCAAAGGTCATCTTAGGGCGCTTTTATAATTCTTGGTTAGGGAGGTCCAGACTAAACTACTCCGTGCCGAATACCGCATACACCACAAAGGTTTCAGTAAGTGTTTAATTCGCCAGGATAGGGTAAGTCGTGGAATTTCGGCCCAGTTTGTGTGGTCGCCAAGTCACTTGAGTGGGATATTCATCTATGCGGTTAGAGTTGACCCTATAGCACGGCCACACTGAGACATGCATGCAGATTGCATGGCAAAGTTTTCACACTTCGCCTATTGGTGAGTTCTTATGATCTATTCGGTTTACCAACAAGCTTGGGACGATTAGCTAATAACTTTGACTTATTGATTTTTCAGAGAGTCCCCTTAGCCCCGATCTCCCTGTTACTGGCCCCTAGAGGACGGCAAACCTCCATTAGGCTCCCGCTTAATAACACCATGAAAAACAGCGGCATTTACTCTAGTCCTAAGAATAGGTATAACCAGCCCCCAACCTGTTCCCTGAAATTTATTTAGTAGAGCCTATAGGTCGCAAAGTGCAAACTCCTGTAAACTTGAGCACTTAGCCCTTGTGGAAAACGGGCATATACACACCGCGCCCCCACGTCGCGAAACTCCAGTTGCGGGTTTAGACATAGACCGCAACTACCGAACGCCGAAGCCCCACAGAGCCGCCTCCTATGCTATGACGCTATTGATATATACAAGGCATCTTAGCCGGCCACTAGATGTACAAGTTTTGGAGATTGAGGCTGGGTTCGTGTTGTACGTACAAGGCAGAATACAAGCTTCTTCATTCAACTTCCGGGATGCCCGGTGTGAAGCGAGAAGCGATAAACTGCAGATCACTGCATCCCACATACACCAGATAACGACGAAACAAGGAGGGAAGGAAAAACAAACAGGAAATCTCCTTGCCTGATGTTTTCGTCGAGCATCTGAAGCCGAGAGGATCTTCGGTGGACGTCCATTCCGATGCATTCCAATGCATATCCCCGCTGGTCGTTCCGGGCCCGCTAGCCCCACATTCGTTCGCTTCGGTTTTGGTGGCTGGCTGAAGCTTTGGCGTGCCGCTACCCCAAGATGGGTTTGCGGTGGGGCTTAGTTGGTTGTCCTACGCATTCGCGGCCGAGAGAAGCCTTGTGGCGTCCACACAGCTCTACCAGAGAAGCCTCTTTAGCCCAATTTCCCTTCCGTAGGAGACGAAGGCTTAGTTCACCTTAGACTTTAGAGGTGTGAGGGAATTTTAGTTGCCGTTTAAGGCTAGGTCAACGTCATGATTGATAACTCCATCCAATTGGTCCCGGGGGGGGGTTCGGAGAGTTGGAAGGTAGTTGCTAGGCTTCAGGTAGCCACAACCATATAACTTCACACCCATTTGTACAGGCTTGGAAGGACGACTTACAGCAACTCATGCTGGGGGATATCTCGCCGAGCCCGAGACCGCCTATAATTATGCAATGCAGCAGCAACTCCATTTCAAACCACATCACAAACCGTCAAAATAGGCAATTCCTGGCGATGGCGTCTACTCAATTCGCATCTTTGAAGCTGATTCTATGAGACTTTCCGTCCTTGCAGTGAAACCTAATGTTTGGTTTCCCCATCTGGAATTTCACATGAATTAGAATGGTTACAGAAGCAAGGCTCGGGGTGCCGGTCAGAGACTTTCGAGCTGGAGTGCTCTCTGGAGTGGCCTCGGTTGGTCGGGTGAGGTGTAACCTGGTTTTCAGTATCCAGCTGAACGCGGAAGACAAAGCGGATTCTCTGATACCAAGCCAGTGTGTGGTGAGCTGAAACCAAGCCAAGTTGTGTGATGGCTCACCTGAATCTCGGAAAGCATGGTGTAGCGTAGGTGGATATTCTCTATATAAGGACCCTTAATCGCGTCTATCCAAGTTTTCAGAACAACGGCGAACCTTCTACATCTTACTTTAACCCATCTATACTCAGTGATCCTCTTAGATATCCAGCCAAACCAGCCTCTCCATCCCACGACTTTGCACCATGGGCTTCCTTCAACTCATCCCTGCGGATACTCTCTCTGCTCTCTATGACACCAGGGAGCAAGTCCTAATCTTGGGCGCCAATGGCAATCTACAAGACTTCACCAGCGAGCCCAGCTTCAAACGCTTACCTCTCCCAGGCGGCTTAAAGTTCGAACTGGAAGGGTGGGTGGGCCCACTAACCGGGAAGACCTCGCCGTATACAGTGAGCCAGAAGTTCCGTATCCCACTCCCTAACCGGGCAACCCCGTCGGACTTCGTGATCATAGTCGACCAGAACCACCCGAAGGGCATTCCAGTCAAGATCCTCTTCACTGGGCTTTCGGAGCCCAGTCCCGGGCCCGAAGCCAGCCAAGTGACTGCGGTCGAGACCACGCCGGCTTCAGCTGAAGTAGATACTAGTGACAGTAACCAAATCCTTATATCCGGCGAGGTGAATATCAACGTCCTCTACAAAGAGAGCTTCCAGATCAAAGAAGCAGCTAGCGTCCCCAGCCAAGGTCGCGTTCTCATAAAATTCGACCCTAGCTTCATCGAACTCCAAGATGCCAGCATTCAGGACAAAGACATCGTCTGGACGCTCAACTCGCTCCAGACTGGCCGCACCCAGGTAATCGTCACGATCGAAGGCGGAATCGCTCAATTCCATATCACCAAGATTTATGACGTCTTCGTCTTCATTCCCTTTACACGTCCTCCCCTCGACGACGAGATCCAGACTTTCACCAGCCGCGTCAATGTCGCCATCAACCGGATCAAGGAGCAGTACCCCGATGCTCAGCTAAATTCGGTTGAGGGCACGCCTGCCAGCCCGGGGGGAGTCACGAGCCCGAACGAGATCACCAACCTGCTCGTCATCTGCCAGGCCGATAATGGGACGGCTACGATCGAGTCGACGGGCTGGGATGAGTGGGGGCCCGTGCAGTACGATGCGCAGCCCTTGCTTGGGAACAACAATATCCCGTGGCCGATTGAGATGGATGCCATCAGGGCGGATCAGATTCTGAAGGAGGGGGGTTTCAAAGGCCCGTATCTCAGCATGTCATTGCGTTGGCCGCTCTCCCCGGATAAAGAAGAGCCCTATTA
Organism: Glutinoglossum americanum; assembly: GCA_020080175.1. NCBI lineage: Eukaryota > Fungi > Ascomycota > Geoglossomycetes > Geoglossales > Geoglossaceae > Glutinoglossum > Glutinoglossum americanum. Next base: position 43,396 of record JAGHQL010000192.1, read on the forward strand.
TATATTTACGATGGTGGATGGGCCGGTTGTGTTTGTGGGCGTCAATAGTGGGAAGGTAATCGTTGATGAGAGTGATCCGGGGAAACCACCAGTCCCGCCAACACCATACCAGCCAGAGGGAACACCATACCAGCCAAAGGGAACACCATACCAGCCAAAGGGAACACCATACCAGCCAAAGGGACCACTGAACCCGCCAGAGGGACCATCATACCAGCCAAAGGGACCACAGGACCCGCCAAAGGAACCACCGGCTGGCTATGGGAAGTATAAGTAGGCTGTAACCTTGCGTTATTAGTTTGCGGGGCTCAGTGAGGTTGAGGAGACGCACTCCCTATCATCGCCTTCCTTTCATTCCTTCCTTTTATTCCTGAAATTGAAAATGCCTTGACGAGCGGATATCTTCTCCCATGGATTAGCTATGGGACGTACTTGCCCTAACTGGGGATCTAAAGTAGCAGCTCTAGCCGTTTAATACCTATTAGTTATCGCACCTATGCAATTTAGCTTTCGTTGGGGCCACAGTATCATGGTGCCATCCACCACTACTATGCATCCCTCAAACGCTTCTGGGATACCCCTTGCTACTGCCTATTACCTTGCCTAAGCACCTTCCCCGCCAAGTTCTTGCTCACCTCCTATTCCCCTTTCTCTCAATGCGCTTTGCGCCTAGCTTCGTGGACGTCTTCTAGCTGTCCCTTTACGCTACCGTTCTTATAAACTTTATCACGTCGCTCACCAGGTTTAACGACAAATCGGTGACATACCTACCGCACCCCAGCGATCGCCCACAACTGCAGAATGGAGTTAACGGCACGACAGGAAAGTGGCACGAAGTGAGCATTCGATGAAGTTAATATCTGCTTAATAGTTGTAGAGGCACAAGACGAGGAGGAAGACAGGTACAAGAAAGGAGGGTGCTAGCCATATCCGGGACCGGTCATGTTGTAGCATCAATAATGTACGACACCATATGGACACGAAGTTCCCCCGGGTTGCACGTCACAACGGTGGTCACAAAGTCCTACAAAAACATTCACATCGACACCCATCGGGGTAACCTGCGAGTTGGGAGTCCGTGATCGGCCAATTGTAAGTTGACCGGCTAGGCACTAAGCGGGTAGTGAGGAATTACCCGTCGAGGAGCTTCACTATTTAACTTTACTATTCAGCACAAGAAGTCTGTGAAATTCTAGGATGGTGTTGCATAGGTGGTGCTTCGAAAGAGTGCGCCGCATAGTTGCTAAGTGAAAGAATGAAAAACGAAGTGAGAATGAGCTCCATTGTATCACGTGGGAGAGTTGGGGGGTGTTGCGGCCGGATCCCCTCGGCTTGGCGTGCATCATCAGGATTTTCGGCAGTCGCTGCTCCGCGGAATTGCCACATAACTATCGTCATCGACCGCATTTACTAAGCAACAAACATTACCAATTCGATACCGACTACCTTCCGTTCTCAGCTCTATCTTGGCCGTCAGTTCCGGTGGTCTGTTTGAATCTCATACAGCACCATGGAATATATAATAGACTCGATTCCTCCTCGATATCCTTATTATCTTCGTCCGGCAGACGCACAGCAACTCTACGAGACCGTTCCTCGCAATCCACATCCTGTGATATACATCCTCCAAGCACAGCCACCACAGGAAACACCATGTCCAAAATCATCACAGTGTTCGGCGCTACCGGTGTGCAAGGCGGATCGGTCGTTGCAGCTCTCCTGCACGACAAGTCGTTGAAGATTCGGGCGATCACCCGTAATGTCAATAGCGAAGCCGCAAAATCCCTCAAGTCCAAGGGTGTTGAGTTGGCAACAGCTGATCTCAACGACGAAAACTCCCTAGCCAAGGCATTAGAAGTAAGTCAACATCCCCAAGCCCTATGGGGAAGTACCCCCGAAGTTCCTATCACATGCCATTCACCGACCTGCATGGGATCCCAAAGCTGACTTGTCACCATAACTAGGGCTCAAACTACATCTTCGCAGTCACAGACTTCTTTGAGCCATTCGCCTCTTCTGGTCCCGAGGCCGCCATCAAGGTTGAGAGTGCTCAGGGCATAAATCTTGCAAGGGCGGCCTCTAGAACCCCTACTCTGGAACACTACATCTGGAGCACTCTCCCAAATGGAAAGAGGATCTCCGGTGGAAAATACCTCATCCCGCATTTTGAGAGCAAGAACATCATCGACGACTATATCAAGCAAGACAAGAACCTTTTTCCCAAGACCACGTTCGTCTGGTTCACCTTCTACGCCGCTAATTATTTGTTCCCCATGTTCACCCCGAATTTCGTCGTAAGCTCCCCCGCAAATTAAAGCACCGAAGGGTCCACACACTAACTAGCTAGCAGAAGTCCTCTGGCAAGCACGTCCAGATTCAGCCATCTCCCCCTAATGTCCCCATCTACAGTATCGGCGACGCAAAAGCCAACGTCGGGATTTTCGTACGTTCGATCCTGAACCAACCCGGCCTGACCCTCGGCAAATTCGTCCTCGCCTATACCGAATCCCTCACGGTCGGCCAGCTGCTCGAGAATTGGTCTGCCGCAACCGGAAAACCATCCGTGTATGTTCAGACAAGCTTGGAGGACTTTGATCGTGTCTGGCCGATGTGGGGCCATGAGATGGGCATCATGATGAAGTTCTGGGAGGAAGCCCAGGATAAGAGTTGGTCTGGGGAGGAGGGGATTCTTACGAAGGAGAGTTTGAGCATCAAGGACGCGTTTGCCGGGTCGAAGAAGGCGTTTGAGAGCATTGACTGGACGAATGTTGTTACTTAAGCTTAGATAATCGTGCGTTGAAATTATATGGTGTCAGCAATCCTAGATAGGTCAAGACTTAAGAGTAAAAACAACACCTGAAAGCTACCCAAGCCGACCGCGACAGCGGCCACAAATAAGTACCGTCCAACTTCAGAGCCTCCACCATCCAGCTACAGCTGCAGCGACGCAGTCCTAGGCAGCGGCACCCGGAGCCCACCAACACCACAGAGTCAGAATTCTAACTTACACGGATTCACCACGCCAGTCAGCACAACACATCTCGACCGGACCTGGCGGCTCAAAACCAGTGCCACGGACTTCAACGCCGCTCACGTTTTGCGAAAGTAAAGGCACGCCTTCCCACCAAAATCCAGGCGACGGTCGTCTTCGGGTTGGCATTGAGCCTTCTTGCTCTACTTGCTACAATAGCAGGCTTGGCTCCGGGGTTTCAAGGAGTCGATGCGATTAGCTAAAGAGTCTTTAGAAATGGAGATATGGCAGGCCAGGGTGACTTTCGGGACATGATGTCAAGATGAATTTGTGCCAGGCCCGATTGTTTTATACCAGGGCTTAATGGTTGCTAATGGTAACTTTGGTACAGAATGCCGGCAGACTCCTTACAGGCCACTGCAAATATGCCCTTATTAGTACATTACCCCCGCCTCCTCACAAGGGGAGTTCCCTGCGTCCGGATGTTGAATGGCGATGTCATTACTTGTCAATGCCCAACGAAGACATGACTGGTTACGTGGCAGCGATTGTGAGCGCCATAGCGGCAACAACTACCAGAGTATATCTCTGGAGATTCTGTTATATGCTGCTCAAGGCTACTCACAGCTCTAATGTCAGGATTCTGCCGTTCTCCTCTTGGCACAATTGCAACCGCCCTTGGCTGGATATATCCATACCAGCCGCCAGATCTGCTCATAGCCATTGCGCCGCTCCACGAGCAAGAAAGAGCAGGATCGGGCAGCCATTCAACCCTCCCGGCCCATCGTCCACCGATCTCACATTTAAGGACAATAGCTCCGGCCTTAGACATAGAAAGCTAGTAAGGCGATGGCCTCAGAAACGGCTGCTCAACTTGTGCTATGTCCCTGCCTTCAGCCGCTCCATGGTTACTCTTATGGGCCGCGGGGAACGGGCACAAAGCGGCGGCTAGACTACTGGTTCGAGCGTGAAGGCGTTGACCCGGGCTCCAAGTACAACAAGTAGGGTCAGACGCCACTCTCTTAGGCTGCACGGAGCGGACAAGAAGGGGCGGCGAGACTGCTGATCGATTACGAAGGCGTCGATCCCGACCCCAGGGACCAGCGGGGTCGGACGCTACTCTCGTGGGCTGCGGAGAATGGGCACGAGGCTGTGGTGAGACTGCTGGTCGAGCACAAAGGAGTCAGCCCCAACTCCGAGGACAGCCAGGGTCGGACGCTACTCCGATGGGCCGCACTAAGCGGACACGAAGCAGTGGTGCGACTCCTCACTCCATTCACTCCAGGTTCCACCCCAACCGTCCACACCCTTTCCACCCACCACTACCGCGACAACCATCTACCTTTTATATATGATCCGTCTTCCCTGAGTTCTAGAAGATATTGTAATCATGGTGGGTTCTATGATACCCCATAGCAGTCGCTCTGTGGCTTATAGAGCATTCGCCATGTGACGCTCGATTCGCCACTTTGTGTAAATCGCTATCTTAACCCCCATTCTGGTAACTCTACCTCTTGTCTTCGCCGCTGGAACGTCGACACTGTTGGAAATGGCGAGTTCCGGGGCTCTTAGTGTTGTTGGTTATGCTCGTAGATGCGGAATAGTAGCGGTCACAATGTATATAGGGTCTCTAATAGCTCAATAGAATTGAATTAATTGCTATATAATCTTGCGGACTCGCAGAGTCCTTATATG
>JAGHQL010000193.1:0-47901 GCA_020080175.1 Glutinoglossum americanum
TCTGAGGTCATAACCCCTGAGCGGAATGCTCCGAGGGCATGCCTCGCAACACTATTTGGCCCTGGAAATCTACAGCCACTCCCGATGATGGCGGCAGGTTCACCAACCCATGTGTTTGGAACTATCAATTTCTGCTCCGCCAAGAGAGTTGCGACCCAACCCAGCCCTCGAGCTTTAATAGTGGTTGTCAGAGGCAGTTGGAGTTGTCAAGCCATGCGCCCACCATACAGTTTAATTATGTTGCTAGTGCAATTTCACTAGCGCAATGCTGCCGGTCGTCCGTACCGGAGCCGCTGGCTAATTGAAGTTGGCATTTCGAATGGCTTGTATGTTCGTACTATTGTCAGGATCATGGTCGAGAGCTTCTCGGCCACTTGTACGTGAAACAGCGAAGTATGAGGACTTCGCTATCAAGCAATAAGTGAGCGCATAGCCGACCGCCAATACGAGGGTACGACCCCCATACTACCAATTAAGGGGTCAAATCCGGCACAGCTAAACGAACCCCTCAACACCAACGTCATAGATCCGAGCGCAATGACGAGGCCAAGACCTCCATCGGAACGGGTACCGAAAACAACGCATACCAGATCCTAATTCTATTGAGTTACATTGTGCTACATCAAACGCTGATTCCCAATCAGACTTGTGATGATACAAGAAGCCCGGATAAAGCTTTGATAAAGGCTGGCTAAAAAACGACGTGAGAAAGCCCACCGCGCCGCATTAAATTGAATTAAATGCAGGTCTCATAACACCGAAGTAGCAGTATACCACGCCCATCTCGTTAAGCCCATTGCTCGCCCCCTCGTTGCACAACCCAGCAACTGTTAGACAGATTCGTCATAGGCACAGAGGATGGCGTTCGCCAGCTTATCGATGTCTGTCTGTGATGACATGATGTGGTGGCCCCCTTCAAATTCGACCACCTTCGAGGTGCGAGGGTCGTAGCATTGCCCGACGAGCATTCGGCTCTCTGGCAGCCATGGATCCCCGAGACCCTGTGCGTGGATCGATGGAATGAGCACGCGACGCCTATAGTCACCAAGGCTTCCCGTAGAGGTTGAGGAGGTGGAGCTTTGCGGGGAGTCGGAATCGGAGCCAGCGTCGGAGCTGAAGCCGGAGTCTGAGTCGGAGTATACCTCCGATTGGGTAATTCGAAGCGAGCCTAGCCTCGAGGATAAGTCGCTCCACCGGTCTTCAGGGAAACACGACCATATCCTTGGATGGTAGGTCCCGCAAAGTAAAATGGCGAATTTCAATTGTGGTATCTTGGTCCGTTCCTTTAATTGATGTTGCAGCAAAACCGCAGTGGTGAGCAGGGCGCCTTGGGAGAACCCCATAATACCCACAAACGGCTCACCATCTTCCCTCGCCAGCTCTTCGCTCAAGAGCTTGCGGACGACCCGCATTTCGGCATCCTGTTCCTCAGTGGCTTCCAGGCCGCCCCAAGCCCGCCGCCCAGGCATCCAGCGGTAGTACGGTCCCGTACCCCGGAGTACGCCTGGGCCAGCCGTTGTCTCGAACGGGCCATTCACGAAGACGAATCGAAAGTGGTAACGAAGAGCACGGCGAATTCGCCGGGACTGTACAGAAAAGATTGCAGCAGAGGAGCCACTTCCGTGAAGGCAGAGGATCCTCGGGAGGTGTTTGTCAGCCATCTCCGGAGAGTTATTGTATGAGAAGCTCTGGGTTTCTTTAAAGATTTCCCTTGGTCGTCAGGGGGATTGCTCTGTCCAGTATCAAGCTTGCTCTAGAACTGAGAGAGGCTGCGTGTGAGATCGAAGAAAAGTGATGCCATGAACGGCGGTTTTATACCTGCTGAGCTAGCCACTCTGCGCGGATGACGGTGCTGTTTCGCCGCTTTCACGACGGACTGTACGCGTACCGATGGGTTAGCTATTTGACAGGCGGTGGTTTCACTCGACATGGTCTAACTTTAGCACAAAAACTTTAAGCTCAGAGGCTCCAATACATGTATTGCTTAATTCGGATATCTTGACTTGACTACCTTGGGCAATTGACAGCAGTTGCTGCTTTGACGAATCAATTTTACTTTCGGCCTCTGCCCAACTAGGACGACTGGAGCTTTCTGGCTTGCCTCAAGTAAATTCGGTATAACAACCAAGCATACCGACATTTCAGTGTCAGCTGGGGTGTAAAACCGGCAATTTGATTAGCGTAGGAGGCGGCGAAGAAGCAACGAATCCCCCGCGAATAATTCTAGAAGAATCCTATACATATTAGTCGCTGGTATCCTGATTTTTGCTTCCCGCGCAACTGGGCAAAGGGAGAAGTGAGATATTTAAAATATCGTAACATAAACCGAGGAGTAAGCCGCTTTGCAAAAAGGATTTTCTACCCTAAAAATCGTCAATGTGTAGGAACTTGAGAGCGTCGCCGGGAGCTTACTATGCTGTAAAAGAGTGTTGTGCTGTGGCGAAAAGCCGGCCTCACACGATACGCGTTACTGAACATCTATAAATAGCTTACGGATATGTGACGTAGTGTATGTAGGCTGAGCACAAGTTCTATTCGCGCTCAGGGCATATCGCTCTTCCGGACCAAGCTTTCTCGGCGGAACAGCTACAAAACGGAACAACCCTGGTTTCTACCAGGACCCACCAGCACCTTCCAAGTGTCTTAAAAAAGCCTTGGATTATAGCTATCTCCACATTTCCTTCCCCTAAGAATGGGGTAAGGGATGGTTACTAAAAAGCCCCAACACGCCATCCCCTGCCGCATTTACAGTGACATACGACAAGTTTGTCCACACCTCACTGATCGGGGGGCGATTCGTTTCACTCGCGCCTTTCGCAACAAAAGTAAACATCAAAATGTACCTTTGGTGTGCCAGGCCATAACTACAACTAAATGTTATATTCTTAAAAGCCATGTCTTCGTTGCCGCTGAGAGCTTGCGCTGCGGTTTCATAGTGTAGTTTAGGAGGCGGGACAAACTTTCCGCATCCCGCCGTACCTATTACCGCTGTGGTGGGTAACCCCTGGCGAACGATTTTTCGGAGAAGCCCGCTTTCCCCACCCCAACAGTTTAGGGAGCGTTGCGGGGGATGCGGAGAATGCAGAGAACGCGGGGAATGCGCACATACGGAGGTATCGGGTATAAGTTTTGTTAGATGTTTGGGAACTACCGAGTGTCTTCAACACCGCCAACAGCAACCGCTCGGCAGAGTTCTCTGAAAATCCCCAGATATACTGTATGAACGATTTCTGACCTATCACCACTTTTCTAACGGTTTCCAATATATTTTGGTAAGTTGTGATGTTCCCGACCTTCGCGTACAGATCGAGGCTAACAGAACTTATGCCCTATGCTTCCTGAATCCTGCACAGGAGAATTAGTGTGGAATGCGATCGATTCTTGGGCGGATCTGAGCCGCTTTCGCGGTCCTAGGGAGGGCATCTTACCAAGGAGTAGGATCTTAATCGCCACATGCTTGCGCGAGGAAGACGAGATATAGCATCCTCGGCCTTGGAACTTCTAGAAAGTTGTGCCGCCTATCCGTGGCCACCCTAGGGGCTTAACATATGGGAATGGATGATGACCAGGACGGTTTTAATATGCCCTCACGAACAAGATAAGTTCTCGGCTGACTCATACAACCCGAGTAGCATGTTGAAGGCCTCTATCTGCACCGTGTGAGGAAATTGACGCGAATTAATTATCTATTCCTCTATTCAACCACGGTATCGAAATCGCGCGACACACCTAATTCGTTCTAGAATTAATCAGATTTCTCCCTATGTTATTTCTGACAGCAGTAGATTGCTATCCGGCGCAGCCAAATAGAGTGATTGGACTCCTAGGTTAATTTTTCCCGTCCGGAATCATATGCTCGGCTACCTTGGTGGGCAATTGGCAATACAGGGAGGAATCTTGGCATTCAACCCGCTCTCCCACTCTGTAACGCCCCACGCTTCCTACTGATATGGCTCCCTTGCTACCCCCTCCTTCGCCAGAAAACCAACATCACTTCATCCTGCTCTTGGATCCCAACTACTATTATATTTACTCCCTGTTAGCGCGCCCCCGGAACCCTCTCGGATCTCAGTAGAAAGAGGATTTAATATCTTGTCTTACCATATAGTGTTCTCTCTTCCGTAGATTTATCTTGCACTTCCTAGACATTCTTGGGGATCTACCAGTAGAGCCGGTTCTAAACGTCAGAAATTCTTTGAGGCATTTTTCCGTTCACCCAACGGTGGCTCCATGTGCGCCTGCTAGCGAAAGGCGACATTAATCTATAGCCTTCTCTTTTTCGGTGTCACGACTCCTACGGACCCTGCCGCACTGGCGGCGCTGTGAGCAGCTACACCGGACGAAAGCAAGGGCCCCGCGGTCCTCGGTGCGTGCTGGACAGTTACAGGGGTCGCATTGGCACTGGTCCCAACCAGAATATATGTGAGGATATGGATAATGAAAAGTTTTGGGCTAGACGACTACTCTATTGTGGTCTCCATGGTATGAACCTCCAACAGATTCACCTATCCATTGTCTACATAGTCTATATAATTCTAGCCACCATTTCCACGTATCGAGCATAACTTCCAACAGTACCGTATAATACTGTATCCCACGAAGTGTGCTGAACTTTAGTATCCTTGCGGGTTCGCGGGGCATTCCGTGGGGTATCCTAATCCTTACCCTCTTCCTTCTCGTGTGATGCTCAATTGGCATTATCTCTGCTCTTTAAGTCACTGAGATATAGCTTCAAGGATAGCCAGCTCGGTCCAATAAGACCAGATATAAATGGCACGCCTTTCCGCCCTTTCAAGCGCTCATTAAGCAGTCAGATTACATCCGATTTTATTGGTTAACCTATATACATGCCACAGCCCCTCAACAGATAGATGCCCTCCAAACTAAATATGGTCAAAGATGTGGCGTAGCACAACAGTTAGCTCGCACCCACCCCGCGAAAATTCAGTTGGGCCGCTCCGTAAGCGGATGCAGACTTAAGATCCTTCGGGAAAAAATATCCCGTCCCATTCATAAATTAAAAAAAGCAAAAGGAACTTGCTGATTAACACTCTCCACTGCTTGATGTGGCTATACTTGCACCACCGAATTAATATGGCAGGGGGTATGTGCTTTGCAGAACCCGCGCTCGTGTATGCGACCATAACGGTCGGTAGCTTGGAATGTGTTTGGTTGGACACGCGAATCCGATCACCCGGCCGACCACTCAGTCTTGCTGTCAAAGATCATTTGCGCCACCCCGGTTTTCAGACCCTGGGGCGTCCGCCTGCAAGCACCCCGCTCTCACAGTGAAGATTATGATTTTCAGCTGCACGGAATAAGAGTGAGGAAAACTAGGTAGTAGGCGATTACAAACTTAGGGTTAGCGGTGAGCTTGATGACTGAGGTATTGTTGTTGTAATGGCGGTGCGCGTACGCTACTCAGCAGCATGCATGCTCCTGCGAAAGTGATTTCCGTGCTGCGTAGGGGGTCTTTGATCGCCGTTTACTGTGCCTACTTTGTAGAAGGCCGTTTCCATGTGCCTCGTTTTCATCAATCAGGCTTCTCTACATGTCCGCCGAGTGTTCATAACAACAGTTATGTATTCAAAAGATAAAGTGTTGTTATGGAGTAGACGCTACTTAGTTTTACATCCAATCAGTGATCCGCCCTCAGTTTGATCCATAACAATTAACATCGGGAATAGTAGGGGCGGCTAGTTAACTATTGGCCAGCATTATCTTGGGTGCATGGGGTGCATGAGAGGGCGAGGAAACCCGATTTCGCAGATTCGGTTCTGAGGGTTCGGGGTTAAGCGAAAGTATTAAGTGCTTTTGTCCATGAGGCTGGCTGGTGCATACGGGCTATACATACGGGCTATATGGATTCCGTGACCCTATGGCATTCTATGGCATGTAGCCCTATCGCTTGGTTTCAAACAGCAAGGGGAGCTAATCGAAGCGCGGATCGGGAGCGCGGCCAACTGAGCTTCAGGTCGTGCATGAGCCTCGACTTTGCATACTACAGTTGTATCTGGGAGGTGCTTTACTAGTTGGATATCCTCCATCCTATAATCGCATAAGTTAATAGTAAACTAATCGGTTAACCTGGCAGCCCTGGGGTCTTGTGAGTGCTAGCAGTGGGCCGCATCATCACCTTCGGTGGGCGGTGAATGTAAGGACTGGCTATCGAGGGGTTCCATTACATAGTAGTCTCCCCCTTCACTTAGGTGATAGCCCTAGATCGCTTTGATACCTCGATAGTAGAGTCGCTGCGTAATCCTATCAATTGACACAAGCCTGCTAGAGTATATTTCTAGGAGTCGTAGAAGAGGGGTGGCGTTAGCTGCGTCAGCTACGTTTTATAGGGTAACGCAAGAGGCGAAGACGAAGGGATAGCTAATAGATGCGAAAAAGGCAACACACGCAGACCGAGGCCGATATAGAAAGACTATCTTGTCAAGTTGTAGGTGTACCGAGGAGAGGGTGGTTGTTGAATAGTCAAGTGGGAGGGAGGGCGGAAAAGGTTCACTAAAAGCGGCCTCTACCGAGCGTTGCCCTCTGTAGAGGTCACTACCGGGCCCACTGTTCTAGGCGTCGCCCAGGCTTTCCCTAACTGGAGATTAGTTAAGCTGGCCTCCTGGGTAAGCAATCGCTTAAGTAGAGCCAAGCAGCCCTCATTGTATCACGAGGCGGGGCTGCTTTAAGGGTTTAGAGATTCGACGTTCAGGAATGAGTCGACCTCTGTAAGAAACAAAAACAGAATTTGAAACAAAACAAGTAGAATGTTAACGGATACCTCATACATTTATGTCGCTGGTGAACAAATGGGAAAGTGGTGCCTAACAGTTAAGGTGGGATCGGGAGATCAGTGGTTGCGCTGCCTAAAGAAGGTTAGTCATGCCGGATGCTGACTCATCTCAAGCGTTGTTCATCGACCCCGCTTCAGCTTCAGCCTCGCTAAGCCCATCGACGACCTGCACCACGTATCTCCAGTACCAGCTATGGGATCTAAACCAGAATGCCAAAACAATATGACCAACGGGGATTGTGGAGTTCTGCAGACAAGTAAGCCGAGTCTAACGTCCTCTCCCTTATCCAACTCGAGCGTTGCTTACATTTTAGCAGATGAGCGGCCCACTATGTGTACAGCCTCGTGTCCCTGGCTTCCGCTGTTACGGAGTTCGCGACAGCAACTCATGGACTTGGAGAGGCGTTTTAGTGAGCTGGGCTCGGACTTGGCGAGGTGCCGTGAGGCTCTTCCGGAGCCCGGCGGGGAACTCTTGGGACAAGGCCATCATGACCACGGGCAGGCTGAGGACCCTCCACCGGGAGAGCACGGTCTCGGAATTACTGGCGTGGATCGTAGCCCATGTAGGCCTATCATAGCTGGTACAGCAGCGTATCTAACTTATCACTAATGAGTATGTCAGTGACTCCTCGCCCAACGCCCCGACAACCAGCAGCCGCTGAACGATTTGACCCGCCCGCCCTTCCCGAGATTAGGCCTTCTCAAGCGACTACCGAGCGGCCACGAAGAATCGACGGGGCCGTTACGGGTGCACCGCTCTCCCGGCTTCGTAACCGCAGCTTATCCCCCTCAACAGGCCCAACTCCTCCGATCACCAACCCCAACGGACCAAGCCAGGCATCACCCAAGCCCCTTGTCTGCCCGCTCCCCAACTGCAAATACGTTGGTAAATCGACAGATAGTCTAACTCGCCATAAGAGAGAAGCCCACACGCGACCTCACTCTTGCAAAACATGCGGGAAATCCTTCGGGAGGATTGAGTTCCTGCGGAGACACGCGTTGACGCATCAGAAATCGAAGAGGCGTGGCCAGGGAGATGGTGGGCAAGGTAGGCTTTGCTCTGCACAGCTGATCTCTGCTTAGTTACACGCGTTTTAATATATTTTCTCGCGCTAGATTGGTCCATCGTGTCTCTCCCTGCTACTAGTGGAGAAAACGCCAACAAACGCCGCCGCACGGATGTTGTGCCTTTACTCAGCGCAGAGACAAAGTTACCTGTACACCCCCCAACCTCCAGTGCCGTGAGCAGCACTAGTGCGCAGGGAATCATCTACCCACAACAGCCCCCCAAACCCATGGAGAATCCCGCTAGCGGCGTGGTCTCATCAGCAGAACTAGTTGGCAGCTCGCCCCCAGCGGCCGCGCCCACCGCAGCAGCCCGCGACACCACCAGCCTGCCTCATAAACCTAATGCCTTCCCCTCTCCCCCAACCGCACGAGTCCAAATCCCAACCGATACTGAAGAATCCAATACCGCCGGTATATCCGCTGAAGATTCGAGCGTCTCCAGCGTTTCTGGCGCGGAACATCGGAGTAGATTGGCGCTGGATTTTATTAACAATTGAGTAAGTGATAGGCAGGAGCGGCACTAGTTGGTCATTGATTCCAGGGGGTCTATAGTTTATCTAGTTAAATGTGGGAGGCGAGCGCCGTTGAGAAGGATGCGGGAGGGAATATATGAGGACTATTCAGGTACGGAGGTGGATAAGGGATTTACGTATAGGCTCTTGTTAAGTTGTCGACAATTATTTAATCACGATACGAGATACGAGGAAAATAACTAATTGGGGGAGAGGGTGCGGTTGAGTATTAACTAGTTTGGCTAACGATAATGAGGATTTAAAGGAGCCCCTTGGGATCACAACTATTTAGCTTTAGCTTATAAAACGATGGAATAGGGACGGTTTTGCTTTGTCGCACGCGAAATGAAGGTCTTCCTGAGGCATCTTTAGTAGCTTGTAGGCGCGGTGACGTTAAGTAAAGCGGTGACTGGTCACTGGAGTTCCACCGGATTTCTGTGTGTGGGATGGATATCGCTGGTTGAGAGGAATTACGTCACGGTTATCACGTCAGCTTTGGCTTGGGGAGTCTGTCATATTGGGTGTGTCGCAGACAGGTTGACTGTAGAGAATCCTTTGGCTAGTCGAGCAGGATTTACCGGCTTAGGTAGTTATACCTGTCCAATAGTAGAGGAATCACGCCTCCCCCGTACTTCTGTGGGACCTACCCCTCAGAGTTCCTTCACGTATGCAAATACGTTGAATCGTTCATTTGGGGTGCATGGACGCTAGGTAGTTACAGTTGGGTGGAATTTTAATTTGGCGTGCTGATCTTTGTTGGTCATGTCGATCCGCAGTAATGTGAGACATCTTCCGCACTCATGGGCTATAAGGCGAATTCGACCCACACGCGGCTTACATGGGATCACTGCGACTTATCTTAAAGAGAATCAATTAGTAATATTGCTAAAGGTATAGGAGAGGAGAAGTTTCCAACCCCGATAAGCCAAGCTATGGCGGAGGGTTTGCTGTTAGAGATTAGCTTTTCGGCTCGGTATTAACTTGTGTTTGGCATCAACATGGCCGATTGGAGTACCGCTTTGTAGGGTCGGTATCTGCCCTAGTTTTGGGGACTAGCCGAGGGGAGAAGGCTCACCTTCCCTGCTTGCGATCATTAAGTGGGCGCAAGATTTGTTGAAAGCATGCTCCATAGAACGATCGCATCAGATAGCAGCTTTTGTTATCTTTTCAGCAGCTGAAGTGGGTTTCTGCCAATCAAATGTGCCGCAAAAACAGGCTGACAGATTGCTAGCCAACTCTCAAAAGCAGGGAAGTGGCGAGACCGAGTAAATAGCGCGGGCTCTCTCACATGACTATTAAAAGGCAACCATCAGTTTAAATGGGATCAACTTCAAACACACGGTAGGAGTTAAAAGGTTTATGCTTCTCTAGATATAACCTCGCCCGACACTGTACGGAATTTGAATGCCGGCTCGGCTGCGATGCCTCCAGGACATTTAGGCAACGGCATTCACCGTTGATTGCTACGGCAACGCTATCCAGACAGACGGCTAAAATAGATACTTAGTTTTCCACCACAGCCAAGTCCTCGTGTGGAAATATGCAATATGCCCTATCGCAGGCAGCAGCAGGGTAGAGCACGAACCAGTAGTGGAGCTACTCCTAGAAGGGGAGCCGGCATCAATGCCCCAGCCGCTAGAGATAATGGGGGAGCAGCAACACGAGAATTTAGGCGCAAATTAGCCTGGAGTTTCTTCTAGAAAAGGGCGCGGACATTAATGTACCAGCTTCTGCGTCAGGAGGGAGGACAGGGCTGCAAGCGGCAGTGGAGGCTAGACACCAATTGTGGACTTCCTTATAGATAAAGGAGCATACATTAATGCACCAGTTGCTGGGACAAAAGAAAGGACATCGCTACAAGCAGCGGGGGAAGCTAGCGCAAACCGGGTGTAAAGCCTCTTCTGGGGAGAGACACTCGCGCTAGTGCCGCCAATGAGTAAACTATCGAAGGTTGTGCGGTTCAGCGGGAAGGTGTAATGGTCATGTATATATGAGGCAAAGCGATAGGATGTATTAATACTATAGATAAAATGCTTTGAAATATGTCAGCTCTTGAGGGCTTATTTATGCGCCTCGAGCATTCTACCGACTACCTAGCACATGGTAACACACGAGAACGCCCTAGCTTTTAGGCTTCTAGGAAGAATAGCACTAAGAGTAGTGGTAGAGGGCGCGTACTAATCGATCATAAAGCTGATTCCTAGCTACCATGCCAAAGCGGCCCCAATAAGATTAGTCTTTACTCTGGTATGGGTGTATAACATTTGTTTATCAAAGCTGCTCTTAGCCTATTGACAAAGCATTGCCGATATATAGGTTGTTTCGTGGAGGGCCCTTCGCCACGAAGCGGCCTTAGTTATTCGGTCCTCTAGCTGCTATCAATGTGCTACTATCTTTCCAGCCTAATACCGGATTGCGAGCCTTTGATGGGCTCACCCCAATCCACCTTTCGATCAAGGGAAAAATAGTGAAATCTTCGACCAGATGCTTTCTGCAATGCCAGGTGCCGACATTGCGGGTGCTATAGAAAGTCCGCTTCTCTTCAAACTACGAGGAGAAAATTCTGTAGGAAGAGAGTGACTGAGATTCCTGTGCAAGACTATTGGACGTATGGTGTGAATAGACTTGATTAGCTAGCTACCATACGGAGTAGGGAGAGTGTGTGTAGTGTGTAGTAAAACTAAATACATTGGTGTTCGCGGGACTTTATATGCCCAGAGTGTTAAGTCCCCGCCGGCAACCCCACGTTAGTGAATAGGGGCCACTCAATTTAGGCCACGCCTATTCGTTAACACCGGAAGTTGTTCGGCATCCCAACCACAACACATAGCCTCCGATCCCACATCATAGCTTCCGGTCCCACAAAGACCCTGCTAGTCTGTTTATCAAAGCCAGACGATAGACTCAAATCTTGGTATCAGAGGAGATTCGGCCTAATTTGAGACTCTGCGGGGCAGCCAATTTTAGACATTACTAGACAGCAACGGGTTGATTGAATTAGCATCTCTGGAACGAACACTGATATCACGCAAGGAAACACTCAAAATTCAAAGTGATAGCGAACGGTTCTAGTGGCTGTTATTTTGTCGTCTGCAAGTATCGGGATATGAGCTGCGCATATGAGGAGCTTTTGCCATCGAACTAGTAATAGTTTGCTCTTGCAGGGTCCAGGTGTTCTTGCACAACCCAAACAAGGAGCACATATAGACTGCTTGGAATTCTCCCGTTCTACATACCAATCCATTGGTTCTAGCTACCAGCCGCCCATTCTATATACACAGATAACCTACAGCACACCCAGCCAACGGGCTACAGACTTATCACACAGAAAAAGCGAGATTTTCATAGGCTATGAACTATGTTCAAGGTCTTAAACGTACAACTACTAGCTTGTCCTGAAACCAACATGCAGCTCCCTGAAATTGCTACTGTACGCAGGCATAACAGAAAATCTGGAACTAAACAAGCAACCAACGTTATCGAATAAAGATGTTATGCTGCCTCGAGTGGCGATAAGGCGTTGGCGAACAATCGCCTGAATAGCGAACTAAAGTGTACCCTGTTGTAGGCTACGCTCCATTGGTGCCCAAACTACATGGCACCACGGCATAGACATAGAAAGGAGAAAAGGGGAAAAGAAGAACGGATCCAGCGGTTCCTGGGATGGTATGAAGTGCTATGACTGTTGGATGAAATACGCTTTGACATTAAAAAGAGCGAGACGAGACGAAACCGCAACATACCCTACCGCTCTGAAGGGGCCCGGCCGACAGGTCTTCCGGTTCCCTGGGTATTTACTAAGACCCCACACGGCCAAAGAAACCGGGTGTCGCCGCTATAACATCACCATATTCCGCCCCCAAAAGCAGCAGTGGCGATGACCCCAAACCCACGCCTTTCGATGCGTGCGGGTCTAGCTCTGCTATTTTTTGAACTGCCACTGCCAATCCCACCTAGGGTCCGGGGGGATGATGAGGAGTGGCTCGCTGGCAGCTATATAAAATGGTCGTGAAGCTGGCTGCGTGAAAGAGAGAAATATTTTTGTGGGTGATTAATGGGGGATATATTACTTTGACTAACCGTAAATGCTCTGGCCTAGCTATAAAGTAACTCGCTTTGCTAATAGGCTGTGCTGTTGCAGTTGTTTAGGCGCGGATACACTGTGCGGCGGCGTGCATGCTCCCGCCGGGTATAGCAGAATTGCCTTTATTGGGAGCACTTCCTGTCCTCTATTCAGTATGGTTTCTCTTGCTTCTTCTTCTTGCATTTATATAGAGTAATCTATTCAATGCTATAGTATATTTCCTCTCATTCTTCTGTTTGGCTGCCGCCCCATGACTGGCAGGCTGGCCCAGTCGCCAAGGGGATGGCTTTCCGACTAGGAAGGACAACACCTAAAACAGCGCTAAATGGATTTAACTGGAGGTACCTATTCTCCCAATTAATGTCTGTAAAGGCTGTGTTATTGCCAATTCTGTCGGATACCTCTGCTCCAATTCCCCTATCCTATTTAATGCTCCTATGAATGGACGATGACGAGTGACGTTCAAAGTGGTATCGTCCACACGAGCACTACCAGGCCAAATGTTGGTGGGTAGTTCAATTATCCGAGATGTCTGCTCTTCCGCTGGGTCAGTCCAGTTGGGAAGCTAGTTGCCCATCCCCTTGGCGACTGAACAGGTCTACTGGTGGAGCTAATGCTCGAGACACAGCGCCTAGAAATTAGCGAGTCCGCCCTCTAACTCTATTCACTACAAGCCAGAACCTGCGCTAGCAGCGGCACCGGGACCGTTGGTGGCATTCCCGGAACTACCGGCGACATTATATGCTAGACGAAGTTGACGTAGCTGCAGAAACGCTGCTTGGAATTAAAATGGAGAGTAGGTGTTTGTGCTAGATTAGTAAATATAGTGTGCTATTCGAGTAATTGATATCTAAAATTGTGTTATGAGAGTAAATCTCCCCAATTATTAAGAATTACCCTCGTCTTGCTTTCTCTTCCTCCCGAGAATCTCGAAATCCCACCTCATCCTCGCAACTTTCAACACCGCAAGCGCAATCATCCGGTAAGCCAGGGCTATAACCCCCAAAGCCATTAAATTCATCCCCGCGTCCTTATCTAAATTGTACAATTTCAGCACCTGCTCCCCGGAACTAATCGGGCACTGCCCATCCACCTCCTGCGTCGGCGAGCAGCTGAACTTCTGTCCATGCATCGAATACGCCGCCATATTCGCAACCTGGTATTTCAACGGGCTAAGGTGGTTAAGTGCCTGCAAAACCCCGGGGATGTTCAGACTCATAACACCACCCATGACGGTCGAGATAGTTAGCAAAACGCTTGTGACATTCAGCGCGAATCCCTCGTGCGAGGAGAAGATTGTGCAAAACATTATCCCTATGGATTCGCCACAGGAGACCACACAGAAGCTGTTTAGGGATGCGATTAGGAAGAATATGGGTGTGCGTTTGAGGTTTGCGGCATACGATGCTAAGGCGCCGAAGGTGAGGGAGGAGAGGACTGTGAAAGGGACCTCAAGGAGGGTGTAGGAGAACAGGAAGGTGGATACCGTGTAGCATCCATCGGCGTGTTCGCGGTAGAACATGTCGCGCTCTATTGGATAGACAGCGAGATTTTGTAGCATACCTGACAAGTAGAGTCAGTCAAAACCTATTGGCCAAAGCTGCTCTAGAGATGAATAAAAGATTTGAAGGAATGACTTACCGACGAAATAGAGCGCAGCGACCTCTTGCACAAAACCCTAATGCAGTGTCAGAAGAATTGGCCCCAAACATCGGATTGGCCCGTGATGCGACCTACCATGCGACTTTGAACCGCCTCAGCATTCGATTGCAGAGGCGCAAAGAACAGCATAAAGATAATACTTATGCCAACCACTTGCATAGTCCTCGCCAACAAAATCTCGGGCGTCCTCCTAATATTGATAGCGGATCGCTTCAAAACGAGCGGAAACGTGACGCGGAAAGAATTCATCTGCCTCCTAAGACTGCTCAATTCCGCAGGAGTCGCGATCTTAGACGTTCCGCTGACCTGTTGTTCATGTTGCCGTTGCTGTCGTTGTTGTACAGTCTGCCACTCCTGGATGATAAGCTGGACTTTCTCACGGCTAGCGGCTTCTCTGTCTTCTTGTTGGAGGTTCACGGTTATTAGGTCGAGCACGAAGTCTGCTGGGTTCGTGGCGCGAGGGCATTCGTAGCCCAGGGTTTGGAAATGAGGGAGCATGGCTTGGCCCTTGCCGGAGTAGACTAGTGAGCCGCCTTGAGTTAGAAGGAGAATGTTGTGGAAGCTTTTAAAGACGTCGGATCGGGCTTGATGGATAGTCATGACGATCGTCCTGCCTTCTTCTGCCAATATATTGAGGACGTCAATGACAGACGTTGCGGTAAACGCATCCAGACCGGAAGTGGGCTCGTCCAGAAGCAGGACTTTGGGATCTGTCAGAACTTGAATGGCGATGGATACTCGTCTCTTCTCTCCACCGCTAATCCCCTTTTTGAGCTCACTACCGATCATGTTGTCTGCACAATCTTTCAGACCCATCCTGAGTATCACGTCTTCCGCTCGCCGGTGCTTTTCCCTCTTGCTCATCCACGACGGAAGGCGAAGGCCAGCAGCGAAACGCAGGGTTTCGCGGACGGTTAGCGAGGACATGAGAACGTCGTCGTCTTGCGTCACAAAAGAAGCAACCGATTCTATCACACCCGCGGATGGAATAGCGCCATTGAGAGTAATATTGCCAGAAGAACAATAGTCTGAGAAAAGGGTGCTGTTTAAGCGCTGAGCGAGACCTTGGAGCAAAGATGTCTTTCCACTTCCGCTAGGACCCATGATGACATTAATCTTTCCTGGTTCGAATGACGCTGTGACTGGATTTAAGATCGCCTTGCTATAGTTCCGTTTCCATAGGTGTCGCTTCTGAACATCTAACCTGTATCTATCCAGGCTTATTGCAACACGGCGGATTTCCTGGGAGGGTCGGGAGTTCGAATTTTCTTTCCCATGAGATGTGTCTTCCTCTTTTTTTCGAGCTTGCAATACGCCGATGTCGACTTTCCAAAAGGTGAGCACCAATCCTGCGCCAAAAAAGAAAGCGATAGCAAAAGATGCAGCCAAGAGTATAGGTCTCCAGAGCCAGTTTGATGGAAGGCCTAAACTTTCCATAATATACCGCCCCACATACTGCTGGCATGCCGGGTCTCGCGGATCTCTCGAGTGCGGACAAGCGTACAGTTGTCCGTAATACCCCCCATCAACTCCAATAAACTCATTAGCAGTCAAAGCCCCAAACATATAGAAATTATAAGTCTACCTCTCATTAGCAAGCTTAATTCCAAAGATGACTAGGGATTTAACCTACCACCCACTTCAACCACCTCACATAAACCGGAATCTGTTGAGCCTGAACAAAATACCCACAGCAAAACGACTGCAGCGTATACGCCAGATTCGCAATTAAAGAAGCCCCCGCAAAATCTCTTGACACAGCTACGCACAATGAAGCGAGAGTAACCGTAATAAACTGGCCAATCACCATCACAGTCAGAAAGACGAAAAACGTCCTAGCATCCTCCCGGAACCCAGCCATGAAGTAATAGATTATCGAGAAGATTATCGGGACAGGGAGGTCTTCGAGGAAGAGTCTAGAGGCCCGTCTGCTCAACAAAAACGCTGAAACACTAACTACATCCTCGTTCCGCTCCCGGTCGAAAAGCTGGATATCAATCGTTAGGCGATACGTCTCGAACATCAGGATTAGATACCCCTGAAGAGAAGACGCGGTATACAGGGCTCCCTCCCGGCTCCGAATCCCAGCTAGATCGTCGCCTAGTTGCCAAAATATCCACCCGGTGAGGATAGACATGATGACGGCTTCGAACAGGCTCCCAGCGACACCCATCGGATCCCTGACCGTGACTTTCGTGGTCCGCCTTGTCAGCACAGAAAGCTGGCGCCGGAGTCCCACATTCCGGTGCCCTTGAGTCGCACCGCCAGCGGGGCCCTGCGCCAGGATGGGCGTCATGGGACACGACCCCATGTCATCATCAAGCAGCTTCTCGTCCGGCCGAGATTTATCGTGGTCCTGCCACGCCTCTTTCAGCTCGCTGACGCGCGCATACGACGCGCGTTCCGCGTCTTCGGAGCGGCTATCGATCGCCGCGAGGTCGATCAAGAATTCGGCTGGGTTTACGAAGGGCGGTAATTCGTACCCGCATTTTTGGAAGTGCGGGGCTGCGGCGTCGGCTGGGCCGCTGTAGAGGGTGGCGCCTCGAGAGAGGAGGATGACGCGGTCGAAGAGCTTCCAGATCTCGGATCGGGGGGTGTGGATTGATAGGATGATGGTACGGCCGGTTTCGGCGAGCTTTTTGAGGGTTTGGACGATTTGGAAGGCGCTATATGCGTCGAGGCCTGGGTTTTCGATCAGTACGCGTGTTTAAAGGAGGATAGAGGCCGGCCTTACCTGTTGTAGGTTCGTCGCAGAATAAAACTGAGGGGTTTGCGAGCATCTGTACCCCGATGGAGGTTCTCCTTTTCTCGCCTCCGCTACATCCCTTGTGAATATTGTTTCCGATTCTTGTGTCTGCGCACTCTTTTAGTCCAAGTTCTAGGATCACCCTATCCACAGCAGCCTTTCTCTCTTCTTTGGTTGAGGGAGGAGGGAGCCGTAGGTCAGCTGCGTATTGTAAGGTCTCGCGTACTGTTAGTGTTGATAGAAGGACATCCTGTTGCATTACATATGAGCTGCGCACGGTGCGCAACTCTTCATTTCCGTTATATGTAGTCGTTCCAGAGACTTTTAGCTTCTTGCTAGAAACGCGGTGAGAGATGGTGTTGAGCAGCGTGGTCTTGCCGCTACCTGACCCGCCGATAATGGCGGTGAGGCTTCCCGCGGGCATATCTGCGGATACGCCATCCAGAATAATTTTAAAGCCAGTTCCCTCTTTGGTGGGTTGTAGGAAGTTCGTCGCCCTGTTCCACGCGGACAGCGAGGTTTTGAATTGGACCGTGAGATCACGTATTTGCACACTAACTGGCGAGACATCTCTTAGGGAGAGGTCCATTGGCTTGCGAATAGAGTTTGTAGGAAACCTGGATCGTTGCCCTGTGGGATAAAGAGATTTCCATAGGCAATTAGAGACTCCCCTACCCTAACTACCAGTGTAGTGGCCATGGCGGGCGGTTTAAAGTGGCGGGGCGAGGCAATTGGCCAAGAAAGTTGTTGGGAATCCGGTACCGGCACGGGCGGATACGAGATGGTCTTCGGAAGAGGATCGAGCCGACTGTGCCACAGCCTCGCACACGTAGAGCGCAAAGTTGATCCTGATCATGTCGCCTGGGCTAATACACATAAGAGGCCAAATTCAAGCATGTAGAAACATCGCGATCCAACTAGCAAGGATACATCTACAAAGGGACGGGAAGTTCCGGTCGTAGGGCTGTTGTTCCTGTAACAAACATTTCACTAGCGATTAGCGAGAATTATTAATGGGCTTGACAAGAAATGCCTCCGTTGATCGGTAGAAAAGCGGGGTCCGCTTACCCCGCTCGCCGTAACCCCGGCACCGCAAATCACCGAGTCGCGTAGTTAGTCAGCAACTTGGATCCTTCATTTGACAGGCCATTCCAGTCGGGTCGGTAGAAAGTCGGCGGTAGTTGGTAGAATGCAACTCCACGCATAGAAATGGGGTATTGAGTGGTGCGTATCATGTGGAGCATTCACTAAGGGCGGAGGCACCTGAAATTGCCCAGCTTAGCCAGTCTCGGAGTCGGGATGGCGGTAGCATTTGCGAAAGAACCCCAATTTCTAGGCGGAAGAGCGCTTGTCACAATGCAATGTCTGGGTGTGTTCTTGTGGAAATGGAAAGGATGTGTTGATGCAGACTCTAAAAAAGTAGAACATTCCCAATGCGTGTCATCAACCATTATTCCTCTGGTTAGGTCAGTTGCAGGATATCTCTTACGAAAATGCTCACGAAAACATAATGAGACCCTCCATTGAGGATAGGACACGCATGCTTATAACTTAGGAAACAGAACCTAATACCTGACAGGTTGTGAAATCGTCCGCTCAAGAAGCACAAGCTCCCAAAGGAACCTCGAGACACTGTTTCGCAGGCTCCAAAAACCACTCGTTGCATAAAGAATTACAACCTGTCCCAGGCCTCACAAAGACTAGATGTTCGTAGCCCGGGAAGTTCATTCGCCATTGACATGATGCATCTCCGTTACTGCAACCATCCACTTTATAGCCGGCTGCACAGGCACAGTAAGTGTGGTCTCCAGGATCGGTATTGATACAGCTTGTGCTGCTGTCGCAACGATTGAAGAATGGATTTGGATCACACTTCAAGCATTTTTCGGTCTTGCAGGTGGAGGAGCAACCACCGCCGCCCAATTTGTTTCCGTCGTCGCATTCCTCACCCAGCCAGGACTGTACGATACCATCCCCACAGAAAGCTTCCTTTTCGCATGTCTTCGAGCAACCGTCGCCATCGACCCGGTTCCCGTCATCGCATTCCTCGCCAGCTTGGACGATGCCATCGCCGCAATAACCAGTGCATTCGGGCTTGTAGATCTGGCACATGCGTTTCGCGTCGAGGATGCTAGGGAATACAGGTCTTTCGTCTCAGGTCGGACTGTTGGTGAGTGTCTCCGTGCCATCCTTAGCGAAGGCATCATGAGGGTAGTGCATGAGACTAATCTTGTCGTAGGGGTCCGCGTGGAATTCGTTGTCAATAATGTTCAAGTTGCACGCCCTCCCAGCGCAGCATGTTCTCGTGCAGCACCCAGCGGGATCACCACCACTGCAACAGGAGTGAGGATAGAATAGGAGCTGCTCATAGTCCTCCAGGTTCGAGCAGATAAAAGTGACGTAAGAATCTCGGTCGGGTCGCTGTGCCTCATGCAAGAGACCCCAAGTGTGCCCTAACTCGTGAACTGCGTTCTTCAGTGAACATCCGTCCCCGAGCGTCAAGCGCATGTCGTTGCTGTTGAGAAATCCTATAGTAGATGAGCATCCATCGCCTCTCCGAATCGTCAAGACTTCGTTTGGCGGTGAGGCATTGGTCTCCGTGAATGTCAGGAACGGGAGAATCGCTCTCCAGTTATCGATAGCTTCGTCAATCAACCCCTTCCTTGCATTTCTTGTGTCGATAGAATCATACTTGTACTTCAGCGTAGCTGCTGGCCATCTGTTACCCCAGGGAAATATGGAATGAGCTCGACGACCGATCAAAAGCGTTGCACTATCGTTGACCTGGAGTGCAAGCAGGTTATTGACTGGGCCAAGGTCGATATCGTCGTAAACAATGGCATGGCCGCCCTGTTCGTAATAAGAGACGTACTGAATTCCCCGGCGGAAGGGGAAGAATGTACAGTTATCCGCGACCTCACGGCAGTCCGGTGGGAGTATACGGATAGTTTTCAGGTCTCCTTGGTTCTCAAGATGTGGGCTTCTGTCATTGTTTCCGGCGGCTGAGACGACGGAGCTTCTAAAGAGCACACTCGCTATACATGCTAGAAACAATCGAAGCATCTTCGATCGTGAGATTTGTCAAGCCAACCAATTTCAGAAGTGACAGTGTCGATATATCAGATGCATATTTGAAGCTTAGATATTCCGGTGATCTAGCCCTTTTCAATCGTCGCTTGTCAGAGCGACGGCTCCCTACGAGGCAAAATAGCGCTCCTAGTGAGGACTTTCATCTTTCATATGGGAATCACTACGAGATCGCCGACAAACTGTGGTGCTTCCATGTTGCTCTCTACCTGATATGGTGCTCTTGAATGAAAACTCACTAAGCCCATCGATGATATCTATCGAGATTGCGAACCCTGGAGCTAAAAGCAACCTGCGGTCTAGTTCTCCATGCGGTGAATGCCGCGATCTCAGGCGCAAGGTTGTGCAGACGGATAGTGAAACGTAATAACACAGCTGATCAAAAGGTTGTTCCGCAGAGTTAGTAGCTACGGCGTTTTAGCAGGCCAATCACAAGGCGCTATACCCTAAAGGGAACCGAAATTTCATGCCTCTTTTTCGTCAAATCTCTCAAAAACCAGACCCGAAACACTTGCCAGTTCGGGTCAGTCAGCGCTATGCTGTATCGAGGACTCGAAATTTGCTGCCAGTTTTTCGTTAAATCTCTCATGGAACGGGCAGGAATGGGGCAGGAATGGGGCAGGAATGGGGCAGGAATGGAAATGGAGCCAGAACGTCGAATCCGGAATCCAGGATCTTCTTGCTGGCATGAGATTGCGCTATGCCGTGCTAGGAATTTGAAACCCTATGCCAGTTTTTCGTTAAATCTCTCAATACCGCTCGACCGTTCTGCCCCACCGAAACGCATCACCCGTCAGGCACAACAAACAAGGATCCCGATCCGCCTAATTCCCTCGAGTTTACAACTAAACTCCGCCTCTCCCCCAAAACCTCAAGTCCCTTTCCATGCTCTCCTTACCGTTGCCGTTTACAAATTACCATCATGGCCACAGCAGTCTCTCATCCATACTACCCCCAAGATAGCACTCTCAAAGGTTATGTGGATAATGACTGGGAGGTTGGCGCTATTTTCAGTATCTTTGGCGCGAGTATCATGGCGACCATAGCCGCAACACGCGCGCTCACTAAGAGCATGAATCCTAAACTCGGCAAGAAGGACCAAGCATTAGCGGTCTGGTTTGTGGTCTGTGAGTTCTGCGTCAATTTGTCATTGTGTTGCTTAGTCCCAAGCTTGTAGTTAAAACTCTTTATTGTTATGTTGTTCTCGCATGCGCCAAACCTACCCCCTAGTGCTCGCAGTTGAGACTTCTATGGTGACTAAGACTCTTCCTCTTTCCGTATACAGCCGGAGCAATTCACCTTGTTATCGAAGGCTACTTCTCTATAAACCATCGTGTAATGCCGCAGATGCAGGATTACCTCGGTCAAGGGTGGAAGGAGTATTCAAAGTCCGACTCGCGCTATATGACCGCTGAACCGTTCGTCGTCTGTATGGAAAGCGTCACCGCTGTAAGTACCACAATAACTAGGTACCCTGCAAAAGGCACAAATGTGTCAATAGCAATAACAACTTGCACAACCCTACCAAGCTGTCTTGTTTTTATCTTAGGTCTGAATGGCTAACTCTAACTCACATATCAGTTCGCCTGGGGTCCCCTCTGCCTTCTCACAGCCTGGATGATCCTCACCGGTTCCCCCTGGCGGCACGCCACACAGGCCTTAGTCTCCATGGGCCAATTCTACGGCGACTTCCTCTACTTTACAACAAATACAATGGACTATTTCTACAACGGTGTCTCATACTCTCGTCCAGAGGCACTGTACTACTGGGGATATTTTGTAGGGATTAATGGGTTTTGGTTGGCCATTCCTGGATGTAAGTCAAGCGGTTTTTTTACTGGACAGTGTTTTGAAAACTAATGGTCTGGTAGACTGTGTGTATAGTAGTACGAAGGAGATTGGGAGGGCGTTTGGGAGGTTGAGGCAGCTTGAGGGTTCGAGGAAAGTGGAATGATACGTTTGTATCTCGATATCTGATCTCTCTACGACTCGAACCCCCCCACCAATTGTCGATCAGCCCGTCAGACACGAAAATTCAGGAATACCACGTGACTCGCGGCGTGCGCTTACGTGTAGTATATTTCATTGCAACCCTCTTAGTTGTAGCTAAATTTAAAGCCTAATTAGTAAAGCAGTCGATGAATCTATCGTGGATTGCGATCAATGGAGTCAACATAAGTGAAGGCGGTCTCACAGACCCCGTTGCCACTTATTACCAATTATAAATGTAGCTCCAAAGGAATCCGTGATACAGCACAGGTCCATATTCTACCATCAGACTAGATTGATAACCGCGAGTCATTGGGTCCATGGGTCGCAAAAGTAGCCCCAACTACGCAAGTTATTCGATACCCTAAAAGACCACGCCCAACACCGTATAACTAGTCGGTTCCAAAACTGCCAATCTCCACAAATATACTCTCCGAGTGTGAAAAACAAAGGATCGGAGAGATACCCGCTTTGGGTTAATTACATGGTCTGTCCAAACAGGTTTCGGTGGAGATTAGGTCGGCGCGGGCCTTACCAGAAATAACAAACAGTACCATCGCCGTCCCCATCTTGGCAACCTATTACATGATATGGAGGTACCGGTTATAAGTCTTTATGCTTGTGTCCTGTTTGACGATACTAAAATCCCTGGTTAGCTAGTATCCTGCTCGACTATTTATGATGCCAATAGAGCGGCTCGAGATGCGTAGCCACCCGGTTAAGATGGCGGAGATGCGAAGACGCCCGACCGATGCCTCTACTTGGTGGCCTTGCTATTCGCTCTGTAGCGACACCAGCGGGCCTACTCTATATACACGATATGGGAGTCTATTCCTGTACGATGAGTAGAAGCGATCTAAACTTACAGCGCAAACGTCTTACGAAAAAGCAGGCATTCTGCAAGGGTGCGTTCTACAAAAGAGCATATGCTCCGAAAAGGAAACATACATGCAAGACTCCAGACGCAAGGAAATCCACAATGTAAATGACCCGAGCATTAGAATTCGTGGTCCGGAAACTCTTGATATGGAAGGAGCCTTGACTCCTAGCTAAGGAAATACCAAGCCCCCGCTATAACCGTCGATACCACAGCACCCACAACAGCGGCCCGCGATATTGGGGCCTTCCCACTCGAGGCGGCTTTCGCTTCCCTCCGCGGTTTCCTATGCTTATGCGATGAGGTCGTTGAATAAGACGTAGGAGGGTCCAATTTCAAGGATGTATCATCATCGCCCGAGCGGGCATTGCTTTGTATCTCGATTTCCGGGTTGCTATTGTTTCCACTGTTGCCACCGTAGCCAGGCGGGCAGCTCGGGTTGCTATTGCGTTTGCCGTTGTCGCTCGGGTCAGCATAGTCGTGCGGAGAGGACTGATCGGCACTATAAATCCCGTAGTCGGGGTATCGATCTCGCCTCCCACGTCGCCCTCCCACTTCTGCTGCCTTGTCTGCCGGTTGTTCAAAGGCTGCCTGGGCCATGGAATCGCCAGCCTGGTTCGCAAACCCCAGTTCTGTAATCTGCGCGGCTGACAGATTCTCCTTCCAAGTCACCGTCTTACCTCCCAAACCAATACTGTTCTCCGCGGCATTCAGCGGCGCCCCAAGACCCACATTCAGCCCCGAAATTACCTTGCTGTCCGCCCACCGAGCTTGCACTTGATCCAGCACCGCGATTAATTTATTGGCACTCCCAAGTCCGTTTTTGGCTTGTAAGAAAGCCTCGGCTATGAGTGCGAAATCCCCATGGTTCAAGGTCAAGGCAGAGATACACAGCTTGATGATGATGCCATGGATAATACTTGAGATGACTTCGCATCTCTTTGCAAGTCGTACTTTATTCAGCTTAGCCCATTTGCGCGTCGTGTGGATTTGTATAGAGTAGTGGCCGAGGAAGACAAAGTTGAAAACTGCCGGAACGACGAAATGCGGGAGGAAAACGGATTCCACCGTGTGTAGGATTACCCCTGTAAGGCTGCTAGCTGCTCCACGGACTTGAGACAAATAGGTATCCTGGATGTTGGGAGCGGCGAGTTTGAGAGAGCGTTCGAGGGTTGCTGGTAGATCATCGATGTAATAATAGTCTCGCCGCAAGATCTTGTTTTTGACTCTCCGGGCTAAGCGGCGGAGACGTTCCATTGTTGACAGAAAAATCTTGGAAAAGCTCGGCGGAGATGAAAAGGGATCAGTCTGGAAGATCGAGGAGGAGCATTGGCAAGTATGGCTTTAACATGCGAAATGTCTCATAGGTTGCGCAGCCAGGCAGAAAGCATAGTAAGAAAGAGCCACTCCGCATACAGTAAGTTAAAAGGTTGGGCTGGTACGCCCCAAGCAGGCACTGCCAAGGGCTGTGCACCACTAGGCTCCAAGCATCACCAGACCAAGCGTGAGACATCTCCCGCTGGCGAGATCCAAAGCCGAACGAACTTCACTTGCCATAATTTGTCGCACAATCCTACTTAGCCGCAATTAGTTAGCACTGGCCCTCGTAAGGCAGATTTCAAAAGCGCCGGCTGTTGTAGGCGTGCTGCAAGCGATGACGCACAGAACTTTCCCCCAGCCTTCTGCGCCACGGTAGCACAGTGGTTATGCGCCTAGACTCGAAAAAACCACCAAAAACCACCCCGCAAACATAAACTAGTTCCCCCCTCCATCCTCCTCTCGTGACGCGCTAAAGGCACCCCTTTGCCTACTCATAAAATTGAGGTCCCCAACGAGTAGTTGGAAGCTGCCACATTGGATTAAAAGGGAAATCTTGCGACGGCACTGCCATATGGGCTGATGGCGATATCACGACCCCTCGGAAAGACCCCGCGCGGCAGCCATCACCTTTTTCACAATCCTTCTATCATCCTCCCATGACAATGCCCCATCAGCCTCATCGCCGCCCACCCATACACTCTCAAACTCCTCCCCCTCCATCCCCTCGTCCCTCACCCCCTCCTCGTCCCCCTGCGCCGCGAACCAAAAGATAATCTTCAGAACCCCCTCCGGAGTTATACGCTGCGTCACCGCAATTGGTTCCGTGTGCATCTCCGGTAGTGAGGTTCCCGACGTTGCAGTCGCGAGGGTGGTGTTGCGAGCGGAAGTAGCCGGGTACGGAAACCGGTTTCCTCGCAAGTCTCGCAAAGGGCGGTTTGGGGCAGCGATTCGTTGAGGTTTTTGTGGCCCTTGGGGAGGAGGTATTCTCCTGTCTCGAGGGAGCGGATTAGGAGGATCTTGGAGTTGGAGGCGTCGAGGGTGACTGTGCCACTGTGCCACAGCTTATGGTGAACGCATCTGAAAAGTGGAGGGACCTGTGCGAAGAGGACATTGTGGGGGAATTGTCTGAGAACGGCGTTTCTTTGGTTGCTTGTGGTGGGTTTATCTGCCCAGCAAGTCAGCGGAACGGTTAGGAATAGGAATGCGGTTTGTTGTGCTCTATGAGTTTTCTACAAAAAAGTCTTAGTCCCGCCAAGTTAAGCTTCGCCTCGGCAGGATCCTCGCGTCGCCGCTTCATGCACAACAAACCATCCGAACTAGGTTTTCGAGCCTCCGCATAAAAGCTCCTTAGTACGGAGGACGGCACCAAAAGTCTTAAGACTTTTTATTAGGCTTCGCTTAGGCCTTGCCCCACTAAATTTTAGTTAAGCGGACTGCTGCTTCTGTTTCCGACCGTGTTCCTACTGTTCTCGCTGTTCCTTCCTGCGCTGCCTTCCTTCGTGATAATGGTTTCCGCCCTCAAGCCTAATAACTTCTTTAATATGAGGTTCAATGCGCTCAATCCATGCCTGAATTCTTTTTTGTTCAAGATCTTTCCATGCTGTTGTCCATGTCTCCATCGCAACTTTGCGCAACCTTAAAGGTCCTTCTTTAGTAGTTGCTCTCTTAAGAAATGCCCATGACGGCTCAATCATATTAAGGTCTGGAGAATTACCAGGCCATAATATGCGTTGCACATCAAAAATCTTATAGATTTCTTCTTGAGTTTTATGTGCATGTGCTGGTGCGTTGTCCTCCTGAACAATAGTTCCAGGCCGTTCCTTTTTGCACTCGAGAGCAAATGGTATAAGTTTTTTCATCAGAATTTCTCTCCCATAACGGTACCAGTCAATTCCTCCAGCTTTACCTATTCGAACCAGTTTACCAGTTTCTCGAGTAAACTTCCATTTTGGCTTTCTACCAGCAGGTTGCCATCTAAGGTTCATACGTCGCATTGCTGTTTCTAACTCCCATTCAGCTTTAAGAATAGGCTCTCGAACTGCATTGATAATTTCCAACTCTTTATCAGCAGCTTTTCTTTCTTGAGCAGTTTCAGTCGTCCAAATATGCATAGGACCTTTCTTATCGTAAGAAAAGCAGCCCCAAAACATAAATTCAGAAGCTTTTTTTCAATGTGTACAAATAACCGTACGATCATAACGTTCATCTCTTGTCCTCTAGACTCGAACTTTGCCATGCCGATGACCTAGCATAATACTAGTTTCATCTGACCAAATAATATTTTTCCAATCTTCTATTCCCCAATGCTCATGCTCAAGACAAAACTTTAGTCTAGCTTTACGCATAACTGCAGTTAAGCCAGGCTTCCATGTAGGCTTCTACTTTCCTAATCCATGCTCTCGCAAAATCCGTAATGTTGACATTTCTGATATGCTAGTAAAAAAACCTATCTCTCGTGCTGACTTCTCTCTTCCTTCTCTATCTGCACGTACTATTTCTAGTACTTTAGTAGAAACCTCTTCTGTAATAACTTTAGGCCGACCAGAGCGGGGTGCATCAGTAAAATACTCATCTTTAAACTCATGACTTACCTTAGGATCATAACCTCGTTCAACTGCGATTTTTTTAATTCGATAAATTGTTGCTTTAGAAAGACTAGTATACTCAGTAATTTTAGATACTGCAACACCTTCTTCAAGAAGTGTAAGTGCTTGCGCACGAAGAGATATTGGAACTGAGCGACCGGGCATTTTAGGTGGAGTTGGTAGAGTACTCGCTTAACTAAAATTTAGTTAAGAGTCTTAAGACTTTTGGTGCCGTCCTCCATACTGTAGAAGTGATTCCTATGCTGTGGAAGTAGTAGTTTATTACAGTACCACAATAAAAGTGTTCGCGAATTCGCTTCGATCGCGACGCATCTTCCAAGCATAACATTTCCAACACTAATCGCAATATCATGCAGCGCATACCCCTTGGTCCTAAAAGTGCTAATGCATGCGTTCTAAAAAAGAATAAGACCTTTAAAAAAGAATTGTCACCTCATAAGCATACCCTTATCGAAGGAATACATCTTGCAAGCATTCCAAAATGTAACATCTCTTGTCTTACCTAAATACCTGAATCAACTGTGTGCTCCATGATATAACTTTTCTCTGCATGTTCAAAAGGTAACTCTCTATTATGAAGTGGTCGCTCTCCTAAATTCAATCGAGTTACAAAGTGAAATATTATTCGATATTGTTGCCAAAATGTCAAAGTAACATATACAAAAGTTAAGTAAGAACTTGACCTTAGTTGTAGTATCCAGATGATTGCACGCATTATACAAAAGCAAGGAATAAAAAAATGAATGACTAAAAAGCAACTTATTTTAAAAGAAAAGCATGCTAAGCTATGTTATAAATAGTGCAAGGAGTGAATTGATTGGAGAGTTGAAGAGTGAAAGAGATATATTTGGTCTGATGAGTACAATATTGAGCTTGAAGCTAGACAAAAGCAATAATGGATCTTTTACACACCTTCACAAAAGTGAGAAAAAGATTATATTCAGCTTTATAAGAAAAGCAAAGGGGTTACACTGATGGTCTGAGATGTATTTAGTGGTAGAAGGTAATTAGAACTATTGTTTATATCTGGTGATCCTGATTCAAAGCAGGGAGGGGTTACTTCAGCAGTTTATCTTGAAGTATTGAAAGATACACTATCAACACTTTGGGAACCAGGTCTGGAATTCATGCAAGATAATACTAAAATTCATACTACAAGGATTATTAAAGCATGGTTTGTAGACTCTGGAATTACTTTAGTAGAATGGCCTTCATATTCACCTAATCTTAATCTAATCGAGTATATCTGAATATACTTCAAAGCTTGGCTATACAAACAGTATCCGAAACTTTTAACACTTGTTGGAGATAATCAAGAGGTTAGAGATAAGCTTCTTGCAGCATTGCAAGAAGGTTGGAAGGTATTACCAGAAGACTTGTTTAATAAGTTAGTAAGATCTATGCAGTAGAGAGTGAGGGTGGTAAAGAAGGCTAAGGGATGGTATACAAAATATTGAAGACAATTTAGCATTTTTTAGTAAGTCAAGAATTAAGTATATATACTAAGGAGTTGGCTTGTAAAGTTTTATAAGAATTGAGCTATTGTGGGTAATGGGGTGGTAGAATGAATGGCGAGCAGAAAGAAGTGGCGGGGTGTCAGATGAGGCCATTCGCGAACACTTTTGTCGTAGCTAGTTATTAGTCATTCTCTTGGCAGGGGTAGCTTACCTACCGCGCCCACGACCTGCTTAATACAATCATCCTTCTACCTACCAGACGAATCATAACGCCCACAGTACTCACACTTTTTCTTTTTTTTCTTTTTTTTTGGGGGAGGGGGGAGGGGGGACCAGGTGGAGGTTGGCAGGGACAGGAAGTGGCTGATGCTTACGTTCGGGATGTTGGCTGTATTAAGGGTGAATGATAACTGACAACGCCACGCCGAAGCGCTAATTTCCAATAGAAGTGGATAATATCTGCAAGTATTTTCGATCTTAGTGACTCGCTAAGATTCCGTGACATATTAGGGGATCGCGTTTGCCAATTGGATGATGACGCCTTGACATGACTCCTCCTACCCCTTGTCCCACCAGCTCATCCTCCACCACTGACGTAATCTTCTAATATTCTTTCTATAGCACGCTTAAAGCTCGCCGGTGTCAGATCTGCCTTGGAGGCACCCCGTCCGTCAACATGATGTTTGGCCTTTTGGAACGCAGAGTCGAAAAGATCAGAGCTTGCTTCACCTAGCTGTAAACAGCCTACTCGCCTATGGCGAGCCTTCCTACCCCCTACTGATACAGTCGATTCTATAGGAGTAATCGCATGTCTGAGGCAGATAGTGTTGGGTCGCCGTAATGGCGCTGCAGGTATGTTGCTCGGCAGCATGCACGCTCTCGCGGAAGTGGTCCCTGTGTTGCGTAGGGGCTTCTTCCGGTTTCAGAATCTCCGTTTGTTATGCTTGCCTTATATAGAAGGCGTCTCCGTGTACTCCGTCCCATCAATCAAGTCTACTTTACATGTCCACCGCGTGCTCACGACAACAGATAGATCCTATCCATGAGTTGGGGATGTCTTTTGTGCGGAAGAGCAAGCCTCTCACTCGGTTATAAAACGAGATATTTGTGTCTTGCACCTAGAGAAGAGATACAGCCCCATTCGCCACACTAGCAATGAGTCAAGCGTATCCACCAAAAGTACATGCTGGCTACATTGTGAGCAGGGCAAACCAATTCGCTGACGAGCGGAAAAATTCGCCCAACCGGGAATGCACGCACCGATTCGGCCTCCTATTGGTCAACCCGATCGCCAAGCTTACCGGCCTGTTGGTTGACTGTATCGCCGCACGTTTCGCCCCTTGACCCACTACGCAAGGCCCCAGTCGGAAACTCTGGATAGCAAAAAAACAAATTAAAAAACTCCCCAACGCCACCAGTTTGCCATCAAGTTCGGTGTTCGGAATTATCGGCTGGCGGCCTTTAGTTCTCAGTTTTGGCTGCGGCCCAACCAGTGTTGATCAACTTTCAGGACCGCCCTCGGCCTTTCCGTTCAAAGCTGCAACATTATTTCTCCCACTACCGGGTAGACGACGTATACCTCACGAAATCACTAGTTTACTAGGCACCTTTGCTAGCAGTACAATCGGGGACTATCAACAAGAAAGACCTTGGTTCCCGCAGTATTCCCGTAGGACCTATTTCCGCTACGTTATTTTCCCTAGGAACTATCTTCCGCTGTGAGCCCAATTCCCATGGCAGCACAACTCTCCCAGACTGAACGCAACCACCACTCTGGAAGAAACCAATCTTGAATGCCCGCCGACCGAACATGAATATCGATTGGTCGAAGTTGCTCTAGGTAGTTTTCCGGCATTCCACCCGCTAGAACGCTTGAAGACATCAGCAAGGTAAGTGGTAAAGCCTTGCTCGCCATCCTAGGGCATTTCTACGGACACCAGCCGTTAGTACATAACGAGTATTAACAAGCTCAAATGACCCAGATATAAAGACAACCCCTACCTAACATATGGGACCGATGGGACTCCCGAGAACTAGCCCAGTTCCCCCCAATAGTGAACAGTCGTCCTTGAGCTCCGCGGGCTTAACGAGAGGGACAGCCTTAGGTCTTGCAAGCCGTGAGCCATAACCCCTAAGAAGAAGCCCTTTGTTCTGGAATCCTAAAGCACTACTGACAGTTTCACTCCGTCTATTAGTGGTCATTTACTACTGCCAAATCAGGGGTATACTACCTCAGCCATTCATCAACATTTAACCTTAGGCATCGTTCTATGCTCGGGTGCACTTGCCTGCACGAGTGGCAGTGTTCCAGACTGGTGTTCCACTGCTTCCTTGAAAATCAGACAGAACCTGTCATCGTCATGGAGTGAGACGTCGCGTTCGGAAGATGGATCATTTCTATCCATGCTAAGCTTGATACTAGGCCTTCCTATTGTGGCAACGTCCTAAGTGATCCTCAAAGGTGCCATGCGAGGTTCTGGGCGCTGGTTCTCGGAGCCTGATGGCATTGCAGTCTGATGCAGCAACAAGGAGTTTCCAGAGAACTTAAATCTGCTGCAGGGTGTGGGCTCGAGGGTCGTGGTCCCGATGAAGAATAAGAAACTAGCACGGGTGCTGAGACCCAATAAAGAAGCTGAAGCACGCGGCGAATGCCTCCGGCCGGCCACGTCATCCTGCAACACACGCAACACGACAGCATTTGCCGCTTTCTGGGCAGCATAACAAGCACCTAAGAGAAGTCGCAGAGAGGTCGTAGAGGAGAAGAAACGGCTTGCAGTCGAGATTGCGCAAGCTCTAGAGTAAAGGACAAGATAACTAGCAAATTCCTGGACTCGAAAACACTTCACGATTGTATTTTGCTTATACACATGATAACGCTTGCAAGTCCACCCAATAAATATGGGTGTGGTATTAGTAGGTCCCGTTAATACATACCTAGGGGCAACCAGGAAGCAGTGGCGGGATCTAGCCATGAAAACGGCCCGAATGATGAACCTACAGGAATCCCCAAGATTCCGGCCCGGCCGGTGACCTGGGATGAGGATATGGACCCCATCCTCACCATTATAGGTACTACTAATTCGCTCGTTTTGCTAGTGATCCGGTCAGGGGCCTTGCAACAGATGAGGCATTCTAAGGGCAAGTTCTGCTGCCGCGGCCACGAATTCTCAAAGAGCATCCAGCCCGTAGTCGATATTTTTCGCAAGTCTGAAAAGCCTGCCGATGAATCGTGTTGGGCGCAACTGCTTCTTCCGATTACAACTGTCAAGCACCCGCCAGGCATCATATCAGAGGGAATCTCTTGCTCCGCTCGGAAGACCGGGATAAAAAAAATCCTGGTGTTGATAGTTCGAGAAACCCTAGCCTCCGCTGACGCTGGGCGCACGCAATTCGATACATCGCACACTGGGACAGACGATCGATTTCATTCGTGACTGCGTAATTAAGATACAAGAAAACCCGATTACCATAACCGCAGCCGCTGTGCGGCCGTAAATCCCTCTAGAGTCCTAAAAAACCCAAAAAAAAATACATAAATACTAAGTGAAGAAAGGCGCGCGAAGAAGGGTTGCAAGCCGTAAGGTTCCGGTAAGAAAAGCCGGATTAGAAAATAACGACTGTGGGAGAGACGCTGTTTCCTCTCTCGGAGTCAGTTCGTATGGTGTATACTACAGTAATGAGGTCAAAAGCCTTAGTGCGCTTGCGAAAACGACCCCATCGGAATTTTCGCAAAAAGCTGCATGAAGGCTCAATGGCCTAGTTATTGCCGCTCGAGGCGGGTAGTTTTGCGAACAAGGACGTATTAGCAGCAACCGGGCTCTCGCACTGAGTGCCCGCGGCCATCTCCCACATATCCAGCTCGTTCTTCTCTCCGTAGAGGACATAGAGCTTCTTGTGCTCGAGCATGAAGCGCCTCCGCAGGTTGAACTCCCGCCCGAGACGGTCTAGCTTCACGACGCCGGTCTTCACGCCCGCTTTGTTGTCGACCTCATTCAGAGGAATTCTCATGCGATTTCGCCACCGGGGGATGTTGAGCTCGATGAAATTTGCGCCTGCTGGGATTTTAACATCGTTCGGTGGGATTAATGACAGAGGCCCTACCATCCAGTTCTTCGTCTTTCCAAAGCCTCAGCGTGTGTTTGGTCGCATCGTATACAGCTAAGCAATTGCTGTTCTCCTGGCTGCTGTCGGAGCGATGAGTGTCCCTTTGCACGACTTGGGGTGGGGCAGCCTGCATGGGGTACTCGGGCGGTGTTTAGGTGCAATGGCGCTTTGAGGAAATCCGATTTACGGTGTAGTTGATGCGATTTGTGGGGGTATTCAAACTAGTTTTTCGCGGAAACCTCGGTCGGACTCGCGCAAAGGATGATGGGGTTTTATAGACTCAGCGGTAGGGGCCGCCTCGCATAGTAGCCTTACTACCTAGCCATGACAGGAGTGAACCCCAGCGCGTGATTCAACCTCGCATGTCCCTACTAAATTCAATTGGCTGCGGTGGCTCCACAAGCATCCTCAAGGAATATCAGCCTTTCAAGGACGACCACGCCGGTTTCAACCATGACAACGCAAGCAGCCATCCGAGACACCTCCCATTCCCCCAAGTGGGGCAGAGCTGTCGCATAAATAACCCTCCCTTTTATAAGTCATCAGTCATATACAAGGTGCACCGCCGTTCAGCTGTAGCGAGAAGGGAGTGGTCGGCGACGCTTTATTTTCAGCTCAGGGATCGATTTGAAAGCCTGAGGCTAGGCCTTCTCGCACATCCAGATGGGGCGATGTTAGTTATTACGAGGACGCCACCAAAGGCCCGCAGTGCTACCATCCGTGATCTGTTTGGTCGCCCGCTTATTCGACCACAATTGCTTTTTTTATGTCAACCCCTCTCGTTGCGCCTCTTTCCTGATTAGGCCGCCGAGATGCATGAAGGACTATTCGGTTCTTCCCGCGCCCCAAAGGCAGAATCCGTGCGCAAGAGCCTCAGCCTCGTGCGCGCCGGTTTGTGCCTTCCCCCCAGGACCCCAGGACCCCAGGAATATGCTTTTAAGCTCACGCGAGGTCATCCATTGGGAATGGAGGCGAACGGGAACTTACACCAACATCCCCACAAGCACCACATTAACCAAACATTTCTTAGCCCTCATGTTGCCATCAGCGGCTGGTGACGTGATTCAACCCCTCCCAGCCAGCGAGGGTTCTCGGAATCCAGGAGGTGCTGAACACCTGGGATCTCCACAGCGTGCGAAATCTGTCGAGATCCTGCCTCAAAGCACGATCCTCTGTTTAGGTTTGCGCCCCTTGCTTGCCCCTTACGTGCTCCTGGCATCCTAAACACCCCTTGCCTCAGAGGCTAATCTTTTGAAGATGGCGGCGGCATCAAAGGGTACTCCTCCCTCCTGATATTAAAGGTTTTAATGGAGGAAATCTACAATATTCTCTACCCTCAGCGAGCAGCCGCTGTTGCAGATGGCTTCGGTGCGGACCCTTACACGACTTTCGACACGCGCTATTCTGCTAATACAAAGCTGAAGCACCTGGTCATGAGGAGGCTCCAAAACCTCCTATGCCTCGTCCTCGGGACTTTTTCGAATACATTTTTGGCACAAGCAGTGGAGGGTAATTAATCATTGACCTTTGCCAAAATGATACGGGTGAGCTAATGTGTAATCTAGGTTGGTCGCCTTGATGCTCGGAAGGCTCAAAATGAATGTGGATGAATGCATTGAGGCGTTCGAAACTTTAGGCGATGAAATCTTTGGCCATCCCCGGTGGCGACATATCAGACAAATCAAGTTGCCCTTCCTCTGGTGGCCCCGATCAAAGTACAACAAGGATAAATTTGAGCGCGTCATCCAGGGGTTTGTCGACAAATATGAGCCCCGGCGACGTGGCGATCCAGCTGGAAGCGACCATCTTCCCGTTAGAGATCGCTGCAAAACGTAGGCGCGGTGCCCCAACTCAGTAGCTGTCCCTTTACTAAGACCTGTTTCTAGTGGAGTTGTAGGTGTTATAGAAGATAAGGAAGGCGCTCGACCGTACCTATTCCGCAGTTATAACCACATTTACCCTGGCACTTCGACAGTGCTTAACCCTGGCCCTGCAACGAACGTACTGATTGCTAAAGTCGCACGTGCGACTACTGCGGCGCCAACCTACTTCCAACATGCCGACCTTCGCGGTGAGAAATTTGTCGATGGAGGCCTGGGGAACAACAACCCAAGTTGGATCGCATACTTCGAGGTATCGAATCTGCATAAACTCCATCGCCGAACTTGGCGAGCAGCGCACCAGCTCGTTGGGCAAACTCCCGCATCACCTCAGGAGCAGCAGGTCAATGCTGTCGGCGCACTCGTCAGCATTGGCACCGGCAAAACCAGACCGGCAAGGCTCGTCGGTCCTGCAGGCATCAGCAGATACGTAGGCTACGCACGACTCACGCGGAAGATGGCGACAAACTCCGAGGAGATCCACCGACGCATGGTGAGTGTGATAGAAGATAACGGCGCTCACTACTACCGCCTCAACGTGCAGACAGGCTTGGACGGTATCAAACTGGATGAGTGGAAAACGTCAAGAGATGCCGAGGGCAACACCGTCAACGTCACGCTTCGAAACATCGAAGCGCAAACTCGAGCCTACCTCCAGAGTCCGGGAGTGATGGACGATATAAGGGCATGCGCCAGGACGCTTATCCAGCTACGAAACGCGGCAAATCCACCCATGAACACTTTATAGCAGCTTCAAAAAAAAAAAAAAAACGGACGGATTGTCAGCTATATTCGCGGGTCGCCCTTGACCACATGTAAGAAACATCTCGGTCCGGTATTTTCGGGATAAACGGCCAAAAGGAGTTTCACGGCGTTACAGGCGGCGTATTCACCACCAACCATGATTTGCGACATCCAATTGGGCATTTTGGGTCCTCGAGGGCCTCGCGGCGCCTTTTTTTCCGGCTGTACAAGCACTCTAGGGAGGAACTTCTTCACCGCGCGGACTTGTTTCTAGATTGCAAATAGACGGGTTTTTGGGATTTGTATGTATGATTATACTTTTGTCACATTAGTTTTGCAGTGTACCACCAAAGCGGGCAGCCTCTACAGTAGTTACTAAGTCACGAGTTCGCACTCCTGTAAAATCTTTGGTGGAGTCGTCCCGCAAGTGCGGTGAGGTTTTTGACCCCAGACTTCTATGCGGGGTGGGTCGGACTCGGCGATGGGGGAAACGGGTCCTGCTCCCGGAGGCGCCTGTGTTACCCCACCAATTGCCTAATTAGCGCGGGATTCTGCGTGCAGGCCACCAATCATCCGAGGAGTGGTAAATGAGACTAAATAATCGACGCTTCCGGAGAAGGGTACTCTGGACGAGGCGTACGCCAAACTGTTTCAGTTCATTCCTTGCTGGTGATTCGTCCGCGCAACCCCGATTGTTTAAAACGCCAAGGGAAACTTCCGCCGGATAAAGTCAACGCATTGGGGAAGAATCGTCTAGGCAGGCAGCGTGAAGAATGCCGGAATGAGGATACAAGCACCGGGTCATGCGTCTTGATGCGCTTTCTCGGAACTCCGAAGGGTCGGTACCAAGACTCTCGACCCCATGTTGTGCAGGTAATAAAAGCGGGAAGCTTTTGGACGACCACACCAAAAATATCACCGGCGAGCGTCCAAACACTTCCCGCATCCTCCTGTAGATAATTGGCTCGTGGAATGCAAGTCAGCGGGGCGGGAGCCCATAATACATTGCATGTTGCATGCGAATGGCTACCCCTATTTTATTTTATTTTTTTCTGACCAAAAGGCGGTGGACCTTTGGAGATGCTCTCTCCCGGGGAGAGAGGCTTTCTAAGGACCCTAATTGGCGGAGCTGTAGGACTGGGGTTTTAAGGCGAAGGTGGTTTTCAAACGGTGTAGAAGATCCCTGACCTCCTGCGATTTCCCTCTGCCTCAGTGCTTCGTCCAAAGACGACCCTGTAGAAGGCTGCGAGGTTGGGGCGATAAGTCAGGGCGTCGGTTATGTCGTGTTTTCGGCCAAGGCGTAGGATATTGTCGCTTAGCCTTGCATGGCATGGCAAAAGTCCTTTCGAGTCACAGCCTCGCGGGCTCGACCACCAACCGGCCTAGAATAAGTCCTAGTACTGTGGAGGGTATTTTTATGCCTGCGAGCAGGCTCTTATATGACATTAATACCGGCTAGCTTGTGAAGTTAGCCCAATTCTTCTACATAGGCTAGCTGATTATCCTGCAATCAATTAAGCTCCTTCATATGCTCTGCTTGGCTCACATAACTTAATTTCAATACCATTTAGATAGTTGTGGACTGTACTGTATTGGGGAACCAGTAGCCCTAACCTCGATACGCAATTGCATTGTGTCAGAGTCCATATAGTGCTACGGGTGCTCAAGATGAATGAGACAGATGGTGGCAGAAGTTGAAAGCTTAAGAAGGGGCTCTGGGTTAGAGATAGTGCCAGGCAGTGAGTGGTTAACCCGTGCGATACGAGGAATATTATAATATGCTGCGTCACTGTTATGGTATGACCCGTTAGCTGGGATAAGATTTTTATAGCAAGGTATCGAGTTCCTTTTGAGCTCAGTGATTAGGACAACTAGATTCAGAAGATTAGGCCATCCGATGAAGCCTAATAGTGATTTCTTAAGAGCTGTTGTAGTGTGGTGGCGTCATGGAGGTCTTGACCAGACGATGTGTGTTCGGGTGTACTTTACTCCCCGTCTAGCTACATTGAAAAGTTTACTTCTGGTAGAAAGTCTGCCCCCATCATATGCCAATTTTGGTGCTCTGTTTGAGCACTCGGAGGCCCAACCATGCTGCCTGTTCCGCGCTCTTCTCTACTTGATGGGCGCTGGAAGCAATGATGTGGTTGAGGGCTAACCCCTTCTCCGTCACACGGTGACCTGCATCACAAGGCCTTGACCCGAAACACGCTTCTCCTCACGATCGTTCTTGCAACTAATGACTAATTTAATTGACTCTATCTGCTGTGTTGCTTTCCGACCCCTCATCCGTTTATTCCGTTCAGCAATAAAGTCTACGATTGTAGCACTTCTCATATATGAAGCCATATAACAATTCTATTCCTATTCTTTATATGCTCCCGCATATTTAAAGTAGCAACTAGTGTCTAATTATCACTACGTTCTACGCATTAGCGGTGGTTATTCTCTCCGCCGTGCACATAACATGAAGTAGACCCTCCTGATTATATTTCTAGATTAAAATTAAATTGAGTGACCGGTCTTGACACCGGCGTTTTTGGCAACGCTACCGGCATTTTTGGTAATGCCATTGGTTTTCTAGTTGAACGATCACTCCATGCGGTTGCAATAGTTGCGCAGTCAACGTTCGCAATTGAGAAGTCAATAATACAAAATTACCGTGGGGTCAATATACGTGAATTCTTCAGGCTCGGCTCCTTGATGATATATGTTATATCCACTATTCTCGAAGTTAGCTAGCCCATATTGGTAGAATACTCTGAAGTACTGCCTGGGGTTTAGCGGGTGCCTTTACCTTAGTCTTAGCAATATATGGCTCCAGCCTATCCAGAACCGTTAGGGTTGCGAAAAACAGCTAGCCGAGAAATACACCTCGAAGCCACAGCCATAGCTAGACCTACAAACGCGCAGCTTGCAGGAGCTGGCTTGTTGCGAAGTTGCGAGCTCATAAAATAGAATCCGGTGGCATTACGAGGGCTACAAGTGGCATTACCAAACACACCGGCGGCAATACTGGTCCCCTAAATGAATTACCTCGCATCGTTTTGTTGGGTTGATAATGCTTTTAGTCGATTGGCGCAAATGCTCTGTATTCCTCAACAGGTAGCTATGTATGAGCAGTAGAGCAGACCGATATAAAAATCCAGACGCCGAGGTTCCATCTTTGCCACCTCAAGACCTCACTTCCCTCAATACTGCTGTCTCATAGCCCGACTGGATTCGCGTTCAGCCACTCCGAGTCTCAGATGTGACTCGCCGTCGCCGCTATTAGTGAGCATGCTCAGTGGTCGCTGAACACCAATAGAGTGTTGAAGTTGAAATTGAGACGCAAACCAATCGGTTACCGGTGACACGGAATAGGAGCACACCAATTTCCGCTAGCCCCTATTTGGTCGGCTTGGCACCCAACGCCCAACAAGAATTCTTCTCTACGCTCACTTAGCAACTACTCTCTGTACTTAATCAATTGAAGCAATGCCTATAGAACGTCTACTATACATGTAATCTTCAATATCCAACTCTTTATGGCAGGATGAAGGGATATAGGTGGGCGGTACGACCAAAGCTTAACCAAACGCAGAGCTCAGTTGAGCAAACTTTGACACTAGGCCCGGGCTTTTCTCTGCTATGATAAAGATAACGATCCGGAGGATGCTGGACCGTATATGTGGACAGTTTTCTTCAAAGTCGACGGCGAGACTACTGTCGTTAACACCAACGGGCCCGATTCGACATGTTTACAAGGCCCGCCAACCATGGTACTGTGAAGGTCTAAGTTCGTCTGGCAGGTAGAAGGACAATTGGATTAAGCAGGTCGTGGGTGCGGTAAGCAAGCTACCCCTGCAAAGAGAATGACTAATAACTACTTCCATAGCATAGAAATCACCTCCATAGTACCTACCAAGAAACCGCGGCGACTTGCTAAATACCGACATGGACGAAAGTGATGATGTTGCCGTCCCCGCCATCATAGGCTAATACCAAACTATTATGAAACCTATCCCCTTTACAACACCTATCGGTCCACTTATCAAAGCTGGCGGTCAGATCGGCTGCATCATCGTGCTTTTGGAAAAGGGCAAGCCCCTTTTTGAAGCTATCGCCCACGGCCACGAGACTCTTGACGGCAGCGTGCGCACTAAACTCAACGAAGCCATGGCCCCCGCCTCTCTCACCCGACCTCACTGAGGAGGACGTCAACAGGCTTAGCGGTGAGACCGGCCCTGCGGTGGAAGCAGCCATTAGGTCCTCTGCGACCACAGTCGACTGGGTTTTCGGATGGGGAATATGGACGACAA
This sequence comes from Glutinoglossum americanum, assembly GCA_020080175.1. Classification (NCBI taxonomy): domain Eukaryota; kingdom Fungi; phylum Ascomycota; class Geoglossomycetes; order Geoglossales; family Geoglossaceae; genus Glutinoglossum; species Glutinoglossum americanum. Next base: position 39,225 of record JAGHQL010000193.1, read on the forward strand.
AAGGTCCGTATTAGCATCTAATCGGATTGGAACAAGCAATATAATAATTATGTTACACATCAGCCAGCATATTGCAAAGTTGGTAAAGTATATTGTACCCTGTCAGCTTTTGTATCTAGAGTGTATTATGTTATAAAAACAGTAGAATACATAGTACATTAACACGATTAATAGATCTACGTATTAAAAATAATAGAGTACAATGTACCCTATCAGCTTTTGTATCTAGAGAATATTTGCTATAAAATCAATGGAATATGTAGTACATTGACCTGATTTGTAGGTCTATGTACTAAAAGTGATAAGGTACATTGTATTTTATTAGCTTTGATGTTTAAGAGAAAATATAAAGTAGAAGTATCGTATAAGTTACTTAACTGACTACAAAAAATACTAATCGTTTTCTTCATCTGAAGACTCTACAACTTCACAACTTTTTATTTTTTAGGTGAAGAGTGTGAACATTTGTCTACATAAGGCGTAGCAGGAAGCAGCGTAAGTGTAAGTCCTCTAGCCTGTTTCGACGGAGTAAGAAACTTGTCATGTGTAGGCTTTGTAAGATCTTGATGGAGAGTTTCAAATGGAAGAAGAGGAGCATTGGCAAAGGAACGATATTCAAAATAATGAAGAACATAAGGAGTAAAAATGGCTAATGCCTCACGAAAGGCAGGTAATGTGATACCCAAGCTTTGAAGGAATGCAAGATTAGGAGCAAGGTGTTTCTCTTTAGGCAGAGCGATCCCGCAGGCGCCAATGTCGCAGCCATCCCATTCAGTCAGCGCTGGGATAACGAAGGCTCGTGGGAGGTATTTGGTTATATCGCTGCTACTGTTATCCCGCGACCCCCTCGTCCATGCTTCGACGAGCTGAAGGGAAGATTGCGGAGCTTGAGGCGGCGACAGCCAAGGATAGCGGCCGCATTGCCAAGTTAGAGGGTGCGCAGGCTAGAGATAGCGGCTATACTTCGCATTTGGAGGTGGGGCTACAGGGTGAACGTATGGAGCTGTTGGAAACAGTTGGCCGCAATGATGCACCGGAACGCCGCCGCGACGAGAAAACGTCAAAGCTTCAAGGCCGGGAGGGTGCAGCTCTGTTACGGCACCGCACCCGCTGATTTTGTACTTAAGGGCAGGTTTAACCTAGTTTCCGCGACTTGCATGCAGATTGCATGGCAGAATTTCTCCTACACATCACTTCGTCCCCAGCCAGTTAGTTCTCATCAGGTGGCATTGTGGCGAAAAAAAAATATATTCGAGTTGCTTGCTCTTCCTACCGTAGGCAAATTGAAATGCCAGTAACGATGCCAGGCTGCTTTGGGACTCGGCCAAGAAGCGTGGCTGCAGGTGGCGCAAATCTAGGCCAGACCTGGGCGGGAGGCCCGCTACTTTGTCTCAACCTCGGGTTCATAGTTTGCCCGTCTGATGTCTCAATCCACGCCAAGTATCGAGCTGAAAAAAAGCTGACCAGCGATCTCATGGGATGCACGCCACATCGTAGTTGCTTTTCAGGTAAATGAATGAAATCCGGTCAAGTCGCAGCCACCTTATCGGTTCGTTACATCGCGGTCTTTAGCTCGCCCTACATTGAAGAACCGTATCTCGACTAGCCCCTATCGCGTAGAATCCTGCGTAACAACCATGATTACTTCCTCTAAGGGTACTTATGCCACTTGGATATCGCGAAGCTCCCAGGATTTTTCACAAATCTCCAAGTGGGCCAATAAGAGAGAAGTCAAAAAAATCATTACGAAAATCCCAGCAACGCCTCAGAGCTCCTCCGCACCCATGACTTCCTGCTCCGTTGCCCAGGGCCCCTCAAACACAACTCCTCTCTCCATCATCGCCGCCCTCTCCGCTGCGAGCCCCTCGATCCATGCCGCAAGCCTAAATCCCGCCTTCGCCACCAACTCATCCACGATCGGCACCGCCCCGTCATAATACTCCCCTCCCAACTCCTCACCTTCCACATCATTCTTCAGCACATAACTACAAATATAGTCATTTGCCTCGTTGGCCCACTCAAGTGCGCAGTCCTCCGCCCGTGTAATATCCGTGCACTTAAGCCAGTCCTCACTAGTACCGACACTGATGAGCTGATCGGCCCAGGCGGAGGCGTGGCTTTTTTCGGCGGGAATTCCGGAGCCCTCGTTGTCACGGTGTTTGTCAGGAATGCGAGTATCCCAGACTTTGTGGAGGTCGACTTCTTCTCCGTCGAAGAGGACGTGGATTCCGTTACCGCCTTTTTGGAGCTTCTCGGTGTGGAGCGGTTGGTGAATGTCGCCGATGAAGTGGAGAAGGAATTTTAGAGCTTCGTAGTGTTGTTTGGGGGGGAGGCTGGGGTCGTTGGCGCGGGTGGTCTGGTTGGCGGGGACAGGGCGTTAGGAAATATTGGCAAGGCACCGCCTCAGAAAACTCACCATATTTGTAATGGCACTAACTACGCACCCTGTCCTCGGTCTGCAATCCCGATTATATTCTACGTTACATCTCCTTGGCGGGTCATCGTTCGCATCGATGAAATGCCAATCAGAGGTAAATCTCCCTTCGCGCCTCCCCCTATATTCGTCAGCCCATAGCGAGGCTTTAGAGATGTCTTCGCTCCTAAGTAGCCGGGTGACATATGAGGCACCGGCAGGGGAGAGCTGCTTCTGGGCGAGGTAGGCGACAGTCCGGTGGCCGAGATGGCCCCAACAATTGCTGAGATGGACAAGGGTTGAGAAGAAGAGGAGCGTGCTTAGAAGGGTGTACATGGTTATGCGTGTGTGCGGGGAATCTCGTTCTCTTCGTTTCTCCCCAGGTAAACATGGAGTAGTTACTCTGGTAAAAATATGGTTAGGCACTTGCTGTTTGGGAATAAAACGAACATGCGAACCTAGCTGCTTATATAGGCCCTTCCCTTCCCGCCTTTGCTGACTGATGGAACTCCCAGCTAGCCGCCTTTGTTGACACAATCGCTAATACCTAGCCCGCAACCAGCCAAGAAACGGCAAATCGAGCTGGAAGCGACACGCCGAGAAATGAGAGCGGAGGACGGAGTACACGTTTAACGAGCCCTTATAGCTATAGGTGCTTTTCTTTGTGGGGCTTGATGTCGCCAAGGAGTTCAAGGGGTTCCTGCCAAGTAGCATATGGCCTGGAGCGGCCTAATGCTTACCCGCTGGTTTCGCCAAGAACAGTCCCTCAGCTTCCGGATGGCGCAGATATAAAGACCTTTCTAGGCCCACGGAGACGCCTAAAGGAGCATAATCAAACGAGTAGAATTGGCTGTGTCGCAATGGACACCGCGCGGTCGCGGCCGCTGCCGTAGTGCAAATGTTTGTTAGCCAACTATTGGCCACGCTAATAATACGTGTTTCACTCAGGACTGGCTGTTTGCTCGTCCTGCTCTAATAAGGAAGTGCGGGAAGGAGATTATATCTACGCATCTCTCAGCCCTATATTACCATGATAGAGTGTGTTAGACAAGTGCCCGGGATTGGTGAGCCGATATCTATGCGTGTTCGCCTCACAGTATATGACAAGCTGGAGCCCGAATTCAGGGTTTGTGGGTACACGCGGTCCCTCTTCGGCCGCAGACGTAATCTCCAAGCTCCCTGCCTGTATGCCCGTGGTGACACTGTCGTGATATTGGGCACGACAGGGGCTTTTAACTGGAGCTTATTCATCGCTCCGTCGGTCCCTGCCGCAACACCAACAGCCTAGAAAATACTCCCGATCCGGAAGCGAAAAAAACGGGTAGTGGGGGTCTTGATATTAGCGAAGCGACCTCACCGAATCTCTGTTGAGGCATCTGGCCTAGTACCGTAGTCACTCTCCATCAAAACATACCATCACAACATGAAAATCGTCCTCTAGACGGGCTCCATTTTAGCCTAAACGTGGTCCTGGAGCCGTGGCCCTCTTTAGATATACTACGCTCGTCCGGGCAAATGCCTGTAATCTCAAGTCTCAAGTGCACTCTCCACTAGATCGTCACGAAGCTGCATTATGGCAATACACTGCAAATTCCAGCACTTTGAGCTTAGATCCTGGCCAGAAGGGTTGCAAACGGGGCTCTACAACCAACATGGCTAGGTCAAGGCCTAATCCGAATTTCAGGCAACGGATGTCGAACGCCTTGAAGAATATTTGTGCCATGCAAGGGTATAGAGGAATTGGGGGCTAGTCGCAACCTTGTTTCCACATGCATCTCCGCAAAGAGCCGGCGGTTTTGGGAGTGGTGAGAACAAGACGAGCGTCCAGTGGTCGAGACAACAGCAAGCAGAACGAGGCCATGCGGGCATACTATAATAATTACTCTTGGCTCGCGAAGATGACAAGGCAGAAGTCATGACGTATCGATGATTGGGAAGAGCATGAAAGCGGCGTTCAGCTGGATTCCACCATATTCCTAAATGCATCGCTGTGGGAGGAAGCTATGAGTGGGAAGGCGTTAAAGATCGAGCACATGATTAGATACCAGCATTCCGCCAGCGACACTAGTGAAGAGGGAGTTTCTGCCATACCAGCTGTGTAGGCACGCAGCACGGGTGACTCACACATATCACCAGCTTCGCTCAAGCCCGGTCGGGCATAATTGACTGGGAATGACTCAACACATAGCTACAGCAACAGCAGGGCCAGCCTACTAGATCGTGGGCCAGCGTTCCGCGCGGTTATCCAATCCTCGGTCCCCCTGCCCCTCCAACAGGCCTCCAAACCCCATTCCCCCCAAAACCAATACCCTAACCCCTCAGAAAATCAGCACCGCCACAGAATGCTCCATATCCTCCTGTGCCACCGGCCCGTACGGTTTCGCGTGCGCTCCACTCGCCCCCAACCCCGCCCTCTGCTTATCCGTCCTGATAAACGTCGCGACACCAACACGGTCGAATTCCATCAGCTCCCTCGCCTTCCCCACCGGCTTCTCCTTCGCCTTGTCCTTCCCCTTCTCCTTTGAAGAGCCCCTAAAGAGCCGTGATAAGCCGGACCTTGACTTCTTAGTCTTCATCGCCTCGAGGGCGGCGTGGGGGTTTTCCATCATCGCGTCGAGAGCCGCATTTGGGGCGGTCTTTGGATCGAAGCTGGAACCGGTACCGGAGGGTAGGGGCGTAGTGTGGGTGCGGCGGCGAAGGATCAATGCCTGTGCGGAGTCGAGGAAGAGCGCATAGCAGGGGTATTGGGGTGGGCTGGCTAGGTCGAAAAACGCATTTCCATAAGAGATGCCCGTCGGGTGGGCGATGGCTACAAGCGGCTTTGCCGGGTTGAGCGGGAGTTTCGGATCCGGGCTATAACTCGGGGGCGCGGGCTTAATCTCAAAGAACGGGGCTTTCAATTCCAACCCCCCTCCTTCAACGGAGCCAAACGGGTCTCCTTTACCTTGAAACGGTGGCTCCGTCCAACACGCCCTTATCAGCGCCCTGACCCTCTGGAAATCCACCGGCACAAACCTAATCCTCCCATCGACGCTCGCCCAGGACCACGAAGGCGCGCGGTAGGGAGTCGGCCGTGTGATATCCGGACCAACGCGTTTACCTGTGGTGTACTCGAAACCCCCCGTTTGGGGTGAGCCGAGGCGGAGCGTTTCCTCGTGCGTGTGGGTACGCCAGCATATGTCTTCGAGGATGTGGCTCGCCCAGATGCCGGCGAAGTATCTATCGCCCGTTTTGGAGGCGACCATGCGGGCGAGGCCGGCAAGTGCAGTGAGTTTATCGCTAGGGACGGTGAGGCCGCGGTGGGAGTAGTTCTCTATATGCTTCAGCCAGCCGCCAGCCCAGCGGCCATAGGTCTCCGTATCCGTAACGGGATAGCCTTCGATGAGGGATAGACCGCCGGATTGGGGTACCCCGCATAGCTGGGGTGGTAGTTTCTCCGCTGTGGCAATAACGGCGATGTCGGAGCGGCTGGGGGAGATACGCACACCGTCTTCGCCATGGAAGCAGGAGTGGCATTCCCAATACATCTGATCAGTTGCGTAATGCAGGACACGGGAAGAGAGGATGCGCTCCTGCAGGGTCCACCCGCGGGTGCTGAGGTTTTGGAAACCGATGGGGTCGACGTACTCCCCGAATTCGCCGACAAGGTAGACTCGCGGATCGTTAGTCAGAGAAGAGGGGAGCCACTCCAACGAAACATGCAGCATCCCACCCGCTTCCTCCAAATCCAAAATCGCGACTGGTTTCTGGTGCAAGTACTCATTCCCCCCACGTTCGTTCTGAAACACAAACGCCGACGTATTGCCCCCGCCCTCCCTCCTCAACGCAAACGCTTCGATCCCCTGATGCGACACCCCCAGCGCTTTCGCGTCTACAAAAACGCCGCTTTCCACTCCGCGTGAGGCGGACGCGGATATGGTGAGGTAGGAGTTGGCATATACGGCTGACATGCGTGCGGATTCGTGGACCCAGTCCGGGTGGAAGTCTTGGAGAATACAGACGGAGTCGATCCACAGGTATCGGACACCTAGGAAACGCGTTATGATTATGGCGTCTTGGAAGGTCTTGGGTAGAGCGGAGGGAGGGATGCCATTTTTCCTATCGGCGAGATTGCTAGTGGTGGTCGTGAATTTGCTGTGGGCTCCGCTGCCACCCCAGCAGTGACTGAGCGCAGTGTAGTGGGCCCGCGCACCAGCGGGGGCTTCGAAGATAGTGATGGGGTGGTTGCCGCCGGGGGGTCCGAGGTCGAGGACGCGCGTAGGGAGAGTGGGAGGGTGGGGGGGGATACAGGTGTGCGTGTGGTTGCAGGATTGGAGCCAGCGGGCTATGCGGGAGAGAGCGAGGGAGGACCCGCTGTGGATTGTACGGAGACGGCCGGGGATGAGAGAGTTAAGTGGGGTGCCTGTGGAATGTGCGGATGTCTTTAATATTGTTGATATAAGGAGATGGGGTAGGAAATGTTAGTTACCATCATCGACTCGGATTCTCAGATACGTTCCCCTGTAGGAGACGGTCTTCTCGTCGTTACCCTCCCCTCTTTCCACCTCCGGTCCTCGCCCCAGCCGCACCCCCAACCCCAATAACTTCAGCTTCGACGGGTCTTTCTTGTCCTCCTCATCCAGCACCCACCAGTTTCCGAACAACCAGGGTTTTAACCCCCGGGCCTCCGCTTGGCGCAACAAGGAATACCTCATCTCTTCCTCATCACCATCGCCATCAATACTATCATCGTGATCATTCGTCCCCATGCTAAAATGCTGGATGACTGATTTCCCGGATTGCAATGTCCCCAACGTGGTCTCGAACCCACCCGCTCCGCTAGGATCGCGAGTGCCCCTGAGAAGAGATTTGATAGCAGTGGCGATCAGCGCGCAGAGGTTGCAGCTGCGGGAGGAGGAGAGGAGAGAGGAGAGCGAGGGGTGGTGCGGAAGGGCGGGGAGATGTTCGGAGGGGAGACGGGAGAAGGGGATGGAGAAGCAGATGGGACAGATGGAGAGGACCATTGGGAAGTATTTGCTATCGGCCGTTTTGTCCGTTGGTGTGAAGTGGCCGGGTGTTTGTTACATGGCTCGTCGTCAAAGTGGGAGCGCAGAACCTAAATCAATGCATGTCTGCTGCTTTAACAGCTTGGCGCAGGAGACCCTGCTAGTAAATAGGCTGGGCGGAGGCTTGGTATCTTGCAAAAGCGGCAGTGCGGGTTTTGTGCTTCCTCTGGCTTAGGGACGTTTTTGCTCTATGTCAATTTGAAAGGTCCCTGCGGTCCCTGCGGTCCCTGGTATACGGGGACGGGTGGACTTTCTTGGCGAGCGTGTGTAGAGAAAACGTCGTATATTAGACCGTATTCCGTGGAGACCTGCTTTTGGGAGGGCTCGAGTGGGTGGTTCTTCGGGCTGTCTCTCACCCCGCTCAATTGCTTGCTAGGATGGCTATCATTAAATTTCAGAAGTTACGCAGTTAGTCACTAGAGGGCTTAGAATGGTCAGCCTCCAAGCAGTCACACAATTCTTATAGTTCTGCTGTTTTATCGGTGGCTTGCATGAGCATCAGAATCGGGAAGATTAATCCTCAATAGATAGCTAGGTGTCCTTAGTATTGCTACGGTTCCGTATCACGAAATGGTGGGGCTATTTTCTTTGTCCAAATAATTTTTTTCCCGACTGAGCCAACCCATTAGTAATAGTCTTGGCATGGGCAGACTCCACGGTGCTATACCCGGGAAAAGAAGCCTAAAGAATTGGATCTACCCCGAGTCCCCACTCGTAGGACTCCTATATGTTGGCTTGGAAGAGGAGAGAGGCATTGAACTCGTCTGGCGACTTTGCAGGTTCAAAGAGGAAAGTGTTGGAAGTAGCACTCATGGTGCGACACGGAACGCGGGCCGTGCCAAGGCATAGGGGCAGCGGAATTCTGGTGGCCCCTATTTGGGTGGCTGGGCTAAGCGACCCCAACACATATAGGGTGTACGCCCACATCATGTAGTTAGACAAGGCGATTCATTATAGACTCAATTCCATATACACGAGGTTATACTACACTATTCTAACAGAAAGCACGTTATTCTCCCTGGCCTCCTTCCTGGCTGTGGCGTAGGTTAGCCACGCGGGGTGCGGAATAAGATAATTACCTCCACAATACCCCATAGAGGCCCTAACATCTAGAACACGTCAACGCTGGTCTCCTTGTGTAGAACATCCATGGAGAAGTAGTTTTTATTGTAAACAGGCTATGGGGCACGAAGGGGGCATGTAGAATGGTTCAAATTGA
>JAGHQL010000194.1:0-47851 GCA_020080175.1 Glutinoglossum americanum
GGGGGGGGGGGCCCGGGGGGGGGGGGGGAATTTTTTTTTTTTTTTTTTTTTTTTTTTTTTTTTCCCCCCCCCCCCCCCCCCCCTTCCACCCAAAAGACAGGGGGAAAGGCCAGTAATCCTACCGATGGAAAAAAAAAGAAAAAAAAGAAAAAGAAATCATTTCTTCTCGTCGCCCTTCCCCAAAGCGCTGACCCCCGCGCCGCTCATGATGGGACTTCTCATAAACTCCCCCCACCGATGCACCAGCCGCGTGGTCAGCATGCTGACGCCGCACTCCCTCGCGCCGCGCTCCAGCACCAGCTCCCCGAACCCGCGCACCGCCTCCGCCAGCCCGGCCCCCCCGTCGTCGGCGTCCCTCACCCGGACCATGGCCTCCACGAGATCCGCGGCGTCCTGCAGCGCGACGTTGAGGCCCTGGCCGCGGTGGAAGGTCATGTTGTGGGCGGCGTCGCCGGCGAGGCAGACGCGGCCGGCGTGGTGGTCGACGGGGAGGGGGTCCCAGACGGCGATGCGGTCGGGGTGCACGGGGGTGTCGTCGGGGATCCAGGCGGCGAAGTGGGAGAAGGGCGGGTGGTACCTCGAGATGCGGGTGCGCAGGGCCGCGAGCCGCGCGGGGGAGCTTGCGGACTCTTCCGCCGAGAGCGCGCCCTCCCACGTGCTGACCACCTGGAAGGTTTTCTGGGACGGGTCGGCCGGGTCTGGGTTGTCCATCACGGAGATCCAGAACATGGTGCCTTCCGGGTGGTAGCCCATGTGGCAGAAGGGGTGGATGGCGTCGGTGATCTGCTTCGTGTGTTCGGGCGAGTATCTCACGACGGTGTTGACCATCACGTAGGGGAGCGTGGTCAGGGCGGCTTTGTCGCCGAGGAGCAGGTGCCGCGTCGCGGACTTGGAGCCGTCGGCGCCGACGAGCGTGGTGCCCTTTGCGGAGGTGCCGTCCTCGAAGTGGGCGATCACGCTGCCGTCGGGGGGGTACTCGATGTCTACGAGATTTTTGCTGAACTAGAAGAGAAGAAAAAAAGAGACCCTCTCGACATACGTCAGACACTAGATATTCCCCAAGAGAAAAGGAAAAAAACCCCTTTTGGCGGGTATAAAAAAAGTCGAGGATAACTAGAGGATATGAGAGAGAGAGAAAATAAAATAAAAACAAACCTGAATATCCAACCCCTCCATCATCACCTTCCTCCACCTCTTCCGACTCACCCTCCTCGGCGTCGTGAGCGGAATCTCCTTCAACACCTCGCCCGTCTCCAGATTATGCACCGGAAACCCCGTGATCGTATCGAAATCCAGCTGCTGATCCGACTGCGTCTCGGGCAGCCGATCCAGGATGGCCTGCGGGAGGCACCTCGTCAGGTACGCCGCGGACCAGTGCACGGTCATGCCCCAGTCGCGGTAGCGGCTCTCGTCGTCGGGGTCCCGCTCGAAGATGGAGAAGGGGATGCCGGCCTTCTTGAGGCCCTGGGCGATGGTGAGGCCCGCGGATGCTGCGTTCCGCGGTTAGCCGGCGGGATGGTTTTAATCTGTCGTTGGCAGGGGCTCACCGGCGCCGATGATCAAGACGTGTAGGAGGGGCGACTTCTTCTTCTTCTTCTCCTCCTCCTCCCTCTGCCTCTTCGCCCCATCATCATCTCCGCCGACGACGGCGGGTTTTGCTTCGTCCGCCATGCCGAAGCTGATTCGAGGCAGAAACGGAAAGAAAAAAAGAGACCCACCACGCTCCCTGCCATCTATTTAAACCCAAAAAAAAACCCTCGTATCGCTCCCCCCTCCTCCCAGAACTCTCTCTCTCTCTCTCTCTCTGAATCCCGCACAGAGGAGAAGCCGCAGATTCCCCTGCACATCACCCCGCCCACGCTTATCCAGCCAATAGGCAAAAGACCGCCTCGCCGGAACAACTTATCGGCGCTCTGGGGTTTTTGTTTTTGTTTTTTGTTTTTTTTTTTCTTTTCTTTTCTACAGCGATGAAAACAAGGGAAAAGACGCAAAATCCGCACAGAACCCCAACGTTGGACGGATAGATAATCGGTCAATGGGTCTACTGGCTATCGGATTCCTCGAACGAGAGAGTAAGGGAAAATAAAATAAATAACCCCCGCAACGTCCCCACTTCCCCGGCGGGCGTGCGTGTGTTGAACGATGCGATGCGAGCCGGAGGCGTAGCGGTCCCAGGTAGACTAGACTAGACCCGTTCCGTGCACAACTTCCCGGAGCCAAGAGCTCTCGTTCCCCCATCTCTCCATCGAGCCGGACCGTTGACCGATACGCCTGCGTTCACTCCTCCATCCCGTCGATTCAATTCGATTCGATTCGCTCAACCAACTAAACTAACCCCCGAGCATCGCAAAAACCCCCGAAAAAAAAAAAGAAAAAAAAGAAAAAAAAAGCTTTATTGGTCGATTGAAGTCTGCCTAACTAATTTAGCCTAGCTAGGGTAAATTTTTTGGTTTCTTTTCCCCGCGGCTAATTCGGGGGAAGGAAGAAGAGGAGAGGAGAGGAAAAAAAAAAGAAAAAAAAATCATTAAACTAGTTACTGGGAGGAGAGATATACGCCCCATGCCCATAGAGGAGAAAAAAAAAAAAAAAAAGAGAAAAAAAGATACAACTATTTTCTCTCCCCCGGCCTCAGCCTGGTGTGGTCCCCGGAAACGATGGAATGAAAAAAGAAAAAAAAAAAAAAAGAAAATTTCACACCCCCGAGCCAAGTTACATAAGTTACATGTATCCACTGGAAAAAAAAAAAGGAAAGAGAGAGAGAGAGAACAACGGAAAAACTTGTCGGAAACTCTGTCGTCGCTTTTATCGCCCTCATTGCCCGCCCTTCTGCACGACACTCGCAACCTTGCTCGCCAGATCGTCCGCCTCTCCCCGCGTCGCCGCCTCCGCGTACACCCTCACGGCGTCCTCCGTCCCGCTGGCCCTCGCGAAACTCCGTCCCTGCTTGTACTTGCTGACGAGGGCGTCGATCAGCTCCTGGACGCCCTTGGGCTCCTCCAGGCGGCGCTCCGCGTCCACCGCCTTGAAGCGGTTGCGGTCCGGCACCTCGACGCGCACGAGCCGGTTGGGGATGTCCGTGTAGGTGGAGTCCCACTCCTTCGGGCCCCAGGCCCTGTGCGCGAGGATCACCTCCACCAGGAGCAGGTCCGAGAGCGCGTCGCCGACGGCCTGGTTGATGAGCTCGGTGAGGGCCCGGAGGCAGTCGATGGCCGACGCCTGGGCGGGGGACTGGGGCTCGTGCGACGCGAGAGTCTTGAGGGCTGCGTTGGAGAAGATGACCGTGCCGTGGCCGTTGGCTTCGAAGTAGACGCCGACGTCGAACTTTACCGCCGCGTGGTGGAGATGCTTGACGCCGGTTGGCGTGCAAACGACCGGTAGGTTGAGGGACTTGGTGATATAATCCGTGCTTGAACCATTGGCGTATGCGGTCTGCACGACCCCGATCTTCAGCTTGTCTGCTAAGCCGGCCGATTTCGCTAAATCGCCGATGAAAGATGCCGCCAGGGTCGCGATCTTATCTCCATCAAGGAGCCGGAATGAGTTGTCCGAATCGATAAAATAGTAGACGATCCTATCCGCGTCGCCGTCTAGAGACGCACATCGAGCTAGGGGCCCAACTTTCGACGATGGCGGAGGCCGCTGCTGGGTCTTGACAAAGTCCGCACCACACTTGCCGAATTTATCAGCGACAACGTAAACGGAGCCTGAACAAAAGATTCTTCGCATACCTGGGAGTTCAGTCTCTCCGGTTTCCACGCGTCGCTATTCACGACCTTGATCTCAACCCCGCCTTCTTCTGGACCCAGCAGATATTTGATAAGCTCGACCAACTTAATCCCTCCAACACCGTTGGCGCAATCCACAGTAACAGACCCGGTCGATTTCCGGCCCTTCATAACCCTCTTGTACGCGGCCGCGAGCTTCTTGTAGTACCCAGCCTCGGTCGGCTCCCCGTACTCGTACGACGTACCTTTCGTGTTTATGCAGCGCACGAGGTAGTGGAGCTGCGGGGTTGTAAGGATTTTGCTGTCTACATAGCTCGCCCCGGCCACCTCCAATCCATCGACAAGAGCAGATACCAGAGCCGGGCCCGATTCGCGGGTGTCTCGCGCGAAAATGACGTGAGCTGCGACGCCCGGTTTTATCTTCAAGGATGTTTCGAGTTGCTCGTATGATTCGAGGAGAGCTTGGTCTGTAGGAGCATTGGCTAGCCGGGTGGCGTAGACTTCCCAAGATTGCTGACACAATCAGCAAAAGGAACAGCGGGACGATGGGAGCAATAACTATACCTCAAGCATTTCGCCCTAAGCATGATAGTTAGCTGATGAAATTAACGTAGCCACGGGCTGCACAACGTTGGGGAAATAAAACAAACGTACCATCGGGTCAACAAGCTTAACGCCATTATCCTCCGGCGGATTGTGGCTCGCTGTGATCATAATACCAATCGTCTGCCCGCCGAGCTTCCTCGACCTTAGAGCCGCAATCAACGCAACCCGGAAAAACACCGGGTCGAGGAGATTGCTATGAAGCAAACGTCAGCTAATCCGCGAACCATCCAGCTGCTCTTTGCCCACTTTATATATATAGATACCACAATCGCATAGCCACCGATGAACCCACGGGATGGAGTGTTTGGGGATGTGCCCTTACGCTTTCATGCGGAACTAACGCGCCCCCAAAAAAAAAACACACATCCATCAGCAGAAGTTCCCCTCATCAGAAATTTTTTGGCTTTTCCAGATAAAGCTTACGCCAGCCGTTCCATACTGGAAAGTCTTCTCCTCAGGCTTGGGGTGTCGAGCTGAAGCCTCCAGGATCTTCTCGCTCGTCGTAGCCATGTCGCGAAAGCTGGATGTGTATATTGCCTGGCGACGGCGGTGGTGGTGGGGAGTCTGTGTTGTATGCACGTGGGTTTGTAGAGCGAGAGAGAGAGAGAGAGAGAGGGAGAGGGAGAGCTGAGAGTTGAGGGTTGAGGGTTGAGGGTTTGGGTTGAGTGTTTGTTTTTGCGCGGGGCATATGGAAACCCGTGCGGAGCGCAACACGCACACAGGCCACCGTCCGAGTTAGGCAAGGCGCGGGGTTTTATTAATGATGCAAGGCACAAATTGAAGCCATCGCCGCTATTCTAGTTCCTCTCTCTTCTATGCTAACTTGGTACATTTACTTTTTCATCTATATTGGGAAAAAAAACTCGCGATGCGATTGAAGTAAAGAAATCCGGGTGATTCTATTCACGCCTTTGGGTACCCATTTCCTGTCGACGACTTGACTCCACCCAGCTCGTGTAAGCCTTTCTATCAGTTTTCTTTTTTTCTCCACCCCGCACGACCTTGGGCACGACCTCGCTACGTAGGATGGAGGACAACGAATCCCTCCCTCTCTCTACACCCTTTCTCAATATGCGGCCGAACTTTCTGATGGCCGGAAGATCACAGTTCCGGCCTCGATTTCCAGTGGCGACGCCTAGGGGATCAAGGGAGTCTATCTCTTTGGGCGGAGCTGTCTAGCGCTCCCGCCTTCAGTGATGCGGTCTTGGCCTTTTGTGAAAAGTTTTCATCCTATCACCGTTGTGGAGGTACCCAACCACGCTGTGCTACTCGTCCTAGGTTTCAGATATGCTAGTTCTTTTGGGGCTGTGTTCCTATTCCGCTTCCGCCCAACCCGATATACCCATTATACGCATATTGCCCTTACCACTTGTTGTTATTGCTGCTGTTATTGCTATACACGGCTCTATATTCAGTCCGTTTAGGTCGGACTACCCAATTGCCCGGGAGGCGGTTCTCAAGCCGCTTCCCCGCCTGATCTTTCCTAATTTCTTCAAAAATTTTCCGGAATCAAACAATTAAGGGACCCAGAACCGACATGCAGCGCATACCCCAGTGGATCCTACTTGAGGCGTGCCGCCCGGCTAAAGAATCCCTAGAAACCCGCATAGATGGTAAGGCATGTATATAAAACTACCGCCTTTCAAACCCCTACCCCTCCCCAAACTTCGGCAATCTTCCCACTCAACTTCCTCCCAACCTTCCTCCTCCCCACCACCACTTTCTCAGACGCTTTCATGATCATGTCCTTCTTCCCCTCTTCCGACAGTCCCTCAAACGCCTCCACAAACTCTCTCGGTGTCTTCCACCTCTGCTGAATCTCTAGCGCCTTTTCACCACTCACACCCCTTGTGCACATGAGCATCTTCAGAAAGACATCGCGGAGGGTCAGGGTTTCCGATTTAGAGGCTAGCGAGGCGAAGGCCGAATAGGCGACGTGATGGTCGATGGTATTTTGGGCATTGCCGAGGTGGATAAGAAGGGGGAGATACGTTTGTGGAGAGAGCGCAGGGGCGGGGATTACGTGGATGGGTTTTGCCTAGATTTGAAAGTTAGACGTTGGATGTTCTTGTCTTTGGAAGGAGCGTGAGAGTTTACTTCGTATATACTCTTCAATAGCATCGTCATGCGGGAGAGATAGCGGATCGTGTCGTCCATCTTCTGGGTTTTCTTGACAAAATATCCATTGACGACTTGAACGGATGCGATCGCCGACTCCACCGCCTCCTGCCACTTAGACCAGTAGTCGCCATTCATGGATATCTCTTCGATGACGTAGACGACATTCTTCACTCCTGATTTTCTAAGGCGGAACTGGAGGTTTCGTTGTCAATCGGGGGGGAAGACCGAACTCCTGAGGTTGAGGGGAATGGGTACCTTTTGTTCCTGGAATCTCCCATCCTTAATGCTCCCGACCAAATCGTCTAACCTCTTCCTCTCCACAATCCAATCCAACATCACTTCGTCGCCCTCCTCTCCGTATGCCTCCAGCGCTCGGCTATCGTGACACTTGGCCACCCAAAGGGCATCACCAAGCTCCAGACTTCGCATTATAGGCGGAACGCCCTTCTTGGAGAGCTCCTCTTGCATGTAGTCGCGGTCCGTCTTTGTGCGAACCTCTCGAGTGTCGAGGACAAGCTGGACCGTAAAAGACCCTGCTGGGAGAGTGATTGCCTTGAATGATGGTAGATTGCCCGAATGATCTTGAGAAGTTTTCGGTTGAGCTGGGGTGTCTTCAATTTCTGGAGAGTGGACTTGAGCGGTGTCACATATTGAGTCTATTGAAAGCCATCCATCGGTTGACTGATCCGGTATTGGGGGCGGAGAGTTTGATGTGAGCCTTACGAAGTCACCACCTTGGTGGCATTTATCCTGGCTATTCATCATATCTTGCCTGGTCGAAGCTTTTCTCCAGGAAAATTTATCTTTTGGTACACCACTGAGTCTCTGGCCAGTCATTGCCCCATTAGAACTTAAAGGGGCCAAGGCCATCGTCGTGGGCTTTGGATCGGGGAAATTCTTTCGTTTTTTCCTACATCCAGGTGGCTGGTTTTCATTTCCAGGGTCCGACACCGTTCCAGCTTCTACCCACACTCTTGAAGGCCCCACACCAACCCAATGCCCTTCCTCGCCTTCTTCGGCATTTGTGGATGTGATCCTTGAGCCTGATGACTCTTCTTTTCCTGCCTCAGCTTTTGTAATTCTCTTCGCAACCTCCCACCCTTCCTCTGTCAATGCGTATTTCCTTAGCGGCCTCCCTCTCTCAAATACCAAGTCCTTCTCTAGCAGCGTCTTCATAGAATTCCAAGCCGTGAAGAACTTCGTTGGGTCGCTAGGAGCGGTAAATGAGGAGTCGCAATGCGGCTGGGCTAGCTGTATCAATTGCGACTTGGTGATGCATTGGGAGCCCTCCTCGGACAAAGTAGAAAGCGCAAGTATCAGCGCATAAGGCCCCGAGCGAAAGAACGGGACATAAGGCTTGGGTTTACGGATTCTCTTGGTAGCTGGACCTGGCGCAGATTCGGTATCTTCCGCCGAGTGTTTGCGACCTAGGTTCTACCGTCAACAGCTTTAGGGAGCTATAATTTCGCAGCAAAAACGTATTACCCTTTTGAGGCATATCCGGCATGGGGAGCCCATTATCCGCACAATGCTTCCTCATCCTCTCGGTGAGGCGATCACATAACTTCGGTCCTAGCCCGCTCAATTGCTGAGCCTCTGATGGGTGATCAAAAGACAATGGGCATGATTTCATCGAGTCGTAGGCTTTCTTATATCTAGGGGTTAGGTGGGTTAGTCGGGCATAAATAAAACAGGATGAAAGGAGAACTTATAAGGATTACTTACGTTTGCACGCCCTTGGAACTACGTTGCCGCGCAGTTTCCAGCCATTCACCGAGCCACTCGAGAAGAAGTGGGTTGGCGCATTCAGACGGCATAACCTGTTATTCTCCAGCCCCGCGAATACCGGGGTTGTTTGTTTGCTAACGCGATATTTTGTCCTTTTTTGAGAATAACAAGTTTTTTGCAGCAATAAAATGCAAAGGCGCGCCCAGGGTCCAAAAGCTGGCTACCAAGAAGAGCGATGTCTCCCTGCGACCTTCCACTATTGTCTATTGTTTTTGGGTAGAAGGAAGGAAGGACCAGCCTAACGACGAACGCGAACGCGAAAGCACGTGGTATCGTACATGTCGGATCTTCCAGCGAAAAGGAAATGCTCTACTTCGAAGAGAACACACAGACATATCATACGTCTCACCGACCAACCCCATCCTCAGGTAGATTCCAGGCCATTCTAATCTACCAGGCCAGCTCCGGGTATGCTCTCAAGAGCTCAGATCTATGGAGGGTTGTTAGTTCGTGTTGACAAGATCTTGTAACTTGCCCTGAACTTGTGTAATATGAGGTAGAACACCATCCATAGCTCCTCGAAGCAAGGAAGATCTTCCTGGCCCATCTTCCATCGGCTAGGATACAGCTAGACCATCACTCTCACGACATATCAGCATTGAAGTGAAGTTTCATCGATGGAAATGTTTGGTCGTCCCTAGAAGATCGGAGGAACGATTTTCCTGCACGCTCGCTTAGGAAGCTGCGTTCGTTTTTCATCCTTCACCTCTCCACGTCCCCTCCCCCTCTAGGAATCCAACAATGTCTTCCTCCAATTCATCCTCTCACCCTTATCCCCCGACAGACCCTTTGTCCGGGGAACAGCTCACTCAAATGCAGCAACAGGCCATAAGGTCCCAGTATGCGCACCAACAGCAAAGCAACCAGCGGCTCCTCATCCAAGCTGCAACGAGCGCTCTCGCTTCGTCTCCTACTTCCTTCATGAATAGTAATAATTCGAATGCGGGCAATAGTAATAGTGGCGGTCTTCCTGCCTTTCCTCAACTCAGTGCTGCTACGGAGGAGATCCTCAAAAGGGTCGGCGCCGCGGGTAATCAGCCGGGATGGGAGGCCGCCAAACAGCAGGTGCTACAGAGTATGGTAACAACGCAGAACATGCCCACACCGCCACCGATACAGAGCACGCGCCGAAGGAGTACTGCGCCGAGACCGAGTCTCGGTGCCTCTGGAAGTCCACCCACCGCTCGAGGTGGGCGAGGAGGTGGGCGTGGCGGTAGAGGAGGGAAGCGGAAACGAGGGGTTGTGAAGCAGGAGAGTGATGAGTCGGACCTGAACAGCAGCGGCTCCGACTCGGGTGCGGCGTTTACGATGGATGGGACAAAGACAAAGTCAGGACGGAAAGTGCACCGGCCAACGCATTACGATCCCGCGGCGAAGACACCGACAAGACGGCGAGGACCGTACAGACGCATGCACGAGGCAACCGTTTGTCGTATCTGCCAGCGCGGACACAGTCCGGCAAGTAATATGATAGTGTACTGTGATGGATGTAACACGCCTTATCATCAATTATGCCACGATCCAGTTATCAGTGAGGAAGTTGTCCGGGTCGAGGAAAAGGAATGGATCTGTGCAGGATGTAATGCAGTGAAAGAGGGGAGAAGCAAGGCGGGTATGAGTGGAGAGGGATATAACCCCGAAGACGTACGTTTCCATTTATCTACAGGGTCCAAGTATCTAGTTCTAACGTGTAGGATTTCATCTTGTAGAAACGCACATACCTTCTCTCCCTTCCTCCGCAAACGCTAGTCGACCTCCTACTCTACGCCGAATCCCTTCACCCCTCCCTCCCCATCTACCCGCCGGGCTTGAAGACCTCACTTACTGGTGTTACCCCCAACCCCACTCCCACCACAGCAACGGCAACATCAATAAACGCCCACCCATCCATCACCCCCCACAACTTCATATCGACAACCCACCCCGACAACCTAGCAACATCAACAATAACTCTCCACCATCCATCCACGCAACAAACCGGCAACCCTCTTCATCACCAAGACCCCCTTTCCGCCACTACCCCCCACATACCGGACGAATACATCAACTTCCACTACCCTAAAGCCGGACACGGCATCCGGCTCCCACCCGAAGCAGAGGATATGGCGTGGTTGGTCGATGACGACTTCCTGGCGTTTAGTCATATTTATAGGGATCTACCGCCTATTGGGGGAGACGCGGGACACTCGCATGTGGAGATGGGGGGATTGGGTGGAGGAGGCGGGGGGGAAGGTGTGGTGGATGTAGGTGCTTGAGTTATAGGGCGGGCTTCTATATCGCTATGGGCTCTTTCTACTGTTCTTTGAGCAAGGGGGCACTTTCTGCATTGCTAAAATTTCTTTTTTTCTTTACCGCAGAAAAGCGATACGAGGGACTCTTTTCATAAAAGAGCCTCTCTTCTTCCCTCTTAGCATTAGCCCTTTTTTTATTTCCCCACCATTGCCTACCAAATACATACAAACTTTATTAAAAATAAGACTCACCAGCCTATCATCTTCTCTTCTTTTTCATTTATTCTTCCCGCCCCCCGCTTTTTCTTCAAAAAAAAAAAAACGAAGGAGAGAATGGGGGGGAGTGGGGAAATTATGGAGGGTTATAAGCAAAGGAAACTGATTTTTTTTTTTTTTTTGTATGCTTGTACAACAACGAATCCCGCAGATAGAGGCGCGTGTGGATGCGTGTATGTACCCCGTCGAAAGTCCGGAACCGTTGACGGAAAGGAAGAAAGGGGGGGTGTGAGAATTCGTGATTGCTGGGCTTTTTTTTTTTTTTGCAGTAGAGACAGCTTCAATACCATGCGAATATGTAGGATAGAGCTTTATATTGGGATAAACCACGCAAGCCCTCTCGGTACATACGTACATAGAATCCCCATACCGAAAACCAAGAAACACTCTTTTTCTCTTTTTTTGGTACAAGAGCAGCCTATATGCGCCCTCTGGCTAGCATTTTCAACATGCCCGGTTACCTAGAGAAAGCGCCATCGTTTCTTTCGATAAAATGACTCCTCCCCCCCCCAAAAAAAAGGGCGAACCATAGCGGAGGGAAGAAAAAAAAAGCTCTTCCCTCCTGTTGGCTGCCCTGTGTCCTTAAGTCTATACGCCCATTACCAGGGAAATCCTCTAGAAAAGTAATGGAACATGCGCCGCCGCGATCAGAAAACCACATTAAACCCAGTCATAAACCCTTTCGTCAGCCATCCTCCTCCTTACCCCTAAAGAAATAGTAAATAAGCCATCGACTATACATAGTAATACCTTTCCAGCTATTCTTTGCTTGTCCTGTGTGAGCCTCCTCTTAGGGTAAGATGATCGGCATCGGCTCAGATTCCGCGGCTGGACTTCCATTGCTATCCTTCTCGAACAGGGCATCTATTGCCGCGTAATTGATCTTCTTACTGAAACCTCTTCTCCGTAACATCGCCTTTACCGACTCCGCTGGAGTAGCCGCAGGGGTTCCATCTCCACCCTCCCCAATCCTACCCTTTCGCTTTCTCCTCCTCACAACCTTGGCCGCGCCGCCACGGTTAGTCTCCTCCATCTCCTTACGGAATCGTTTATTCTGCTGCTCGCGCAAGTAATCTTTGTTCTCGTGAATCCAGACACGTTCTTTGAACTCAACTTCCTCCGGAGTTAAAAGGCAATTGACGACCTCCGGGTCATCCGCGAATTCTTCCTCTGGAACATCCTCGGTCATGGGAATGCGAGCGTCTGGCTTCATGGTGGCTGCTGTAGCGGCGGCTATTTGGAGAGCCGCCTCATTGACAGCCGGATCGTTGAGGTAGGACAACATGTCTTGTTCGACTTCATTCTCGATGGCGAGCTCGGCTTCCGAAACGACTGGAGTTTTAGATTTCCCCTTCGCAGGGCCCTTGGTGCGTTTAGAACGCCGGCGTCCACTATCATCCTCAGCGTTCTCTCCGATGATCTCTCCAATAACCTGCCCAGTGCTCTGCTCGATTATTTGCTCGGTGCTCCGTTGGACAACCTCATCGATAGTCTCTTCAGTATTCTCTCCACTATTGCGACGTTGGCGTTTTGCAGGACGCGGGGATATACCATCGCCCCGTTCAGTACCCTGGTCAGTACCATTGAGGGGTGGCGATACCGGGGAGCTTTCAAGTGCATCTAGGGCGCTGCTAGACGCAGCTAGGAGTCTCGGATCGATAGGGATATTAGGAATAGCAAAGCCGTCCTTGTCCACTCGCGGCTGTTGTACAACGGATGTGGCTCTCTCCGCCGTGGCCTCTGTGTTTTCCTCCTCATCGTCGTCATCTGGGATGACTTCCCCATTTTCATCTACTTTTCTCACCCTCTTTCTTTTCTTGTTTTTTTGCTCATAAAAAGCAGGTGGGTCGTGTGCCTTCTCTAACCAAATGCTCCGGAACTGGTCAACGGTCAACGAGCTGCTCTCAGTAACTTTAAACTCGTCCAACCGCTTTTGAATCGTCACATCGGTAACCTTAACGACATAGACCACCTCCCTTACGGTCCGGCGGAAATTGTTCATACGTGCGGCGAGAATGAGACAAGCCCCACAGATGCCAGAAGGACGACGACCAGAAATCATCCAGTCGCGGTTCATCCGTTGAACGAGGCGAATAGCATCATTGGCTACTTTATTCATTTTGTCCCCGAATTCAAGACGAGCGGCGAAGCGGTGAATCAGGTTTTCGGGAATGACCGGAGGTATGTACTTGACTGGTACTTGTTGGACAAGATCAAGGTAGGTTGCACCAAGCTTGAACACATTAATCTAGGTTAGAAACAGATCAGCATAAGCACCCCTCAAGTTCGATCTGAGGACGTCAAACTTACGTGCAAAACGTCTGAGAAATCAATCAGCATGAATGGACTGTGCGGATCCTTTCTGCATGCAATATACAAGCACACGGCGGCCACATTCTTTGTCCTTCGACCTTGTATGAAGTTCGCCGCGGCGGCAAGCTTGTAGTGCCTGAAAGCTTGGTCGGCCGTAGCTGCGGCGATGTTGAGTGCAGCGGACAGCTGGTTGATATAGCGTTTCCCTACACACTCACCACGCATTAGCAAGTTAACGGCAGTCAAAATTGAAGATTCGTGGGGAACACTTGCCATTTGCATCGGTAACATCTCTACTCTCCATCCCCCCCGCCCTCTTAAAGGCGGTTCCAAGGCTTCTCGCATGGGTCTGATCAGCTCCAATAAAGCTTCCCTGGACTACGGCGGCGCCAGAAGAAGACTCTCCAAACTGGACTTCCGAGACGATATTCGAATCACTCAACACAGTCCCACATTCGGTGCAAACTCGTTTATCCGCATCGTCCGTGATCTTATCACCGGTAGCACCACAGGACGGATTGGGGCAAGTGCGAGAGTTGGCTCCGCCTCGAGGACGAGGACCTTTGACGTTTTTAATGCGGTTAAGATGATTCGGTTTACGGAGAGTCGCCATTTCACCAGTCTTTAGCCAAAGGCAAGACGGCTGATCCTAGATGGTGAGAGCAGTAAATGAGTGAGAGAAAGTAAATAATCGAGTTTAGCCAGAAGGTATACTCCGAATGAGTCAAGGCGGTCGAGCTAGCTGAAAGCGAGAGTGATCTGAACGGAAAGAAACTTCTAAGTGAGAAATGAGTTTGGGAAAAGACAGTCAAAACCTCTTGAGCTATTGTCGCAAACCCGTAAGAACTGGGATTCTATTGTCTGCTTCAATTCATACTATTGTAGAGCTTTGCTATCGATAGAAGAGAGCGCATGGGACGTTAGGCAGGTCGGTAAGATGAGGTCGTGCGGCTGGCGGGGCCATAGCCGAGTGGTTTTAACATTCTCTATGGAAACCGAAACTGCATGTTCGAATCCTGCCAGATGAATTCCGAACATTTTTCCAACGCCTCCCTGATACTGCAATCTGGCTCCAAAATACGCCGCCTCTGCCTCACTGATAACTTACAGAGTCGTTGGCTAAAAATCATACGCTTAAAGCGGCAACATGTTTGTCTAGTGGCTGAGGGTTCCACATAATCAAGATTTGACCGTTGGCGTCATACGGTGTATTAAGCGGGATCCTCAAGACCACGTTTGAGGGACTCCCATAACCAACGTTTGACGGGTGTGACCTTGAGTAGGGCTTCGGTACTCGAGGGGACGTACATTCGAGTGCGAACTTTTGGCCGATGGGTGTGTAATCCATATGCAGAGACAGGACGATTCAAGCTCGAAAAGACAGTTGAACGAACCCCCAACTAGACAAGAATAAGACTTCATTGAGGGGCAACACTTTGTCGGGTTGGATGGGAGCTGGTGATCTCTATCCTACACTACTCCGCAGCGACCTCGACATAAGACCAGAATAAATAAAAATCTTCCAAAAACTCTCATGCAATCTCACTAACAGTTTACCGTGTCCTGTGGCACCAGTACTTCGTAGTGGAGCAATTGGTGGGGGGTTTTTGGCTTTATTTCTTCAAAATTTAGCGCTTGGCATCAACACTGATATCTTTTTATCGCCCGGTATTCCCCGTCTCAACACTAGTTAACTAAAGGGCCTAGGCTACATGTCTGGATGGAGTCTATCTAGAGAATGTAGATCCTAGGCCCACATGATCAAACCATCAAGCCATACATAGAGTACGTTCGGGGGAGTATATAACGGTATCTGTGGTGATCCTTTCTGTATGCATACTCGGTTGAATGCCTAATGAGAGATGTATGCGGGGTACCTACACACACGGGAACAAAGATGTACTTAGGCGGCATCGACAACTCATGCTCCGCATGCTCGGTTGCTTGCAGGAAGCTGGATCGGTAGGGTCGAAATAACTCCAAGAAAACTCGGGCATAGATTTCATGACAGACCAATAGCTTTTGCCTGTGGAAGAAGTCGAGATTGCATCCGATGTCTCGGTTGCTTGACCTCTGATGTGGCGCCTCCGCACGCACGGTTCGTTCCGAGAACCAAATCTCTTACCCCCAGGCACGGTGCATGCCTTGTCGAAAACAGACGGCAAATCATCGTGGCGATAGGGCAGACTACGGCCAGCACAGCGAGCACAACGTCGGCTCTCCAATACAACCCGGGCTCGCATAGCGTGGCAGGGCGGACATCGAATTGTCGATCGACACAACTTGCATCACCTTACGTCAAGCGTCAAGCACTCCCGCACAATTCGCGCGCCCGGGTGAAAAAAAAACGCAACCTTCCTCTGCCCGTTTCCGCGCTGTGAGATGCAAATGCTCCCAGCCGGCCGCGTAGGCTGAACTTTCATCATGAGAGTTAAAATTGTGCTACCTTAATGATAAGGATGGCGCTGTCCGCCTCTGGGCCTCATGCCTGCAATCCGTCCTTATTTCACGGAGGACCCGTTGAAACGATCCTCACTTTTTCGTCCCACGGAGTACTACCCAGTTCTCCTACCACTATCCTTTTTGGTAGAATATCCTCGGAGCTTATTCTTCCTCCCCACGGGTGTGACTCAGTCTAGATTATTGCGCAACTTCGTTGTGTCACTTGCGGTTTTTGTGCGTGAAACATATGCTGTGGCAACATTCCGCACAAAGTGCTCAGAAGAGCCTCTTGATCAGAGTACCTAGTTCTTGAAGCTTCCACAACTATTCGTTTCACTTACTTTCCTATCTTACATTTGTAATCTCGAGTCGAACGAATATGGCAGGAACCTCTCTTGCGGAACCTATACCAAATTCACTCTGATACAACCGGCGACACCGACTGTTTTTATTTACATATCACCTTCTACAAGCTTCCCTACTATCCTTTCCACTTTGGTCCGTCTTCTACAAATTATTCTCTTACTCATCACGCTTAACCTCTTTGGGTTCGTTTTGCCACCCGGGTATCGTTATATTATTCACTCTGCAGCACATGAGCTTGGGACCTAGCTTCAAGTAAATTGCTACCTTCTGTCCCTTCACTTGTTTCCTTCTAGCTTGATTGGGTTTCACTGTGAAATTTGGTTTCACAAAGTCAATGATGCATCCCAAACGTGAAGGCAGGGTGAGCTCTAGCCACGATGATCTGGGGACCCGCAATAATGAATCGAGCACTGAGGACTCGCCTGCTCGTCACATTAAAAAGTCTTCGAAAGGGAAGGCACCAGAGAAAAGGGACATCCAAAAACGGATTCTCAAGACGACAATCCTCATTAACAATCTCCACTGTGCATCCTGTGTCTCTTACGTGCAAAGCACTATTGGCGGCCTCCATCCTGCTCCTCTCGAAATTTCAGCAAATATCCTCACCCACGAAGTGACAGTGCGTCATATGGCGGATCTGCCCGTCCAGGTAATCTACCAGGAACTGCTCAACGCCGAGTTCGAGCTGCGCAATGTCATCACCGAGGAGGAGGAGAGCAGCGCTCAACAAGAAACGCCTTCCAAAACCCGGCCGGGCCACCACAAGAACGCTTCGCGCTCAAGTCTTGGGGCTCCCGCGAGGATCCTAGAGCTTGATTTTGGGGACGCTGGGCAAGATGGTTGGCTAGAAAAAGCGACTGGGCGTTTGAGCGCGGGTGCCGGGATTCCATCCCAGAGAAATTCAACTTTGGGGTTTCACCAGACCGCCAAACCCGGCAACCCGCAGAAACGGAAGAGACATATAGAGAACTGCGATGCCTGTAAAGTCGAGGCAAATCCAACTAGGAGATCATCCGGTACTGCCCGTTCGTCAGGGAATGGCGATAGAGCCCAGAGGCGTGATTCGAATAAAAGACGGAGTTCGGGCTCCCGTGGCACCCAACTCACAAAGCCTGTTTTGCAGCCTCTACGCGAAACAACGGATCGCAAGGGGGACGAGTACTGGCCCTTAGAGGAAGAGGATGGGCTTCCAGAAAAACCGAAACGTTCCAGCAGTAAATCTACTAAATTGGGTGGTTCGGTCCGGGGTCCGCGGTCTACAGGGGTGAGCTCGGACCATGCATCTTTCCGTGAGACCGATAGCCCTGTCGCCATTCCACCGCGTAGGAACGCCCACGCGGGGAAGGGTGGAACCACCGTTGTCGCTGCGGGGGAGGATCCTAGCGCTAGCAGGTACCGAAAAACCGAAGAGTATAAAGCTTCTCTTAGCGTAGGCGGCATGACCTGTTCTGCATGCACTGGGGCTGTCTCGAGTGCCGTTGAAGGATTTAGCTGGGTGAAATCCGTCAATGTTAATCTTCTCACCAACAGCGCAAACATCACCTTTGAAGGCCCAAAAAGTGGCATCGATACAATCATGGAGAAAGTCGAAGATCTCGGCTATACTTGTGCATTGGGTGACTGTTCTCCTGTTGGGGCCTCGGCCACCAAGGCCAAGACACCAAATCAGAATTCACGCACACAGAGTGGTCCCGGAGATTTCCAGGCAACTCTAAGCATAGGCGGAATGACTTGCGGCGCGTGCACTGCCGCTGTCGGACGCTGCTTGGATGAAGTCCCATGGATAAAGTCCCACAGTGTGAACTTGCTCACCAACAGCGCGGCCTTGGCTTTCGAAGGACCAAAAGAACGGATCGATGAGGTGGTCGAAAAGATCGAAGACCTGGGCTATGATTGCTCTTCCACAGAATTATCGGCGATTCCGGTTAAAACCGAGCCTGTCAGCGCTGAAAAGCCTTCGAGATCCCCTGACCCTCCGGTTTTGAGTGCAACCCTGTCTATCGGCGGCATGACTTGCGCGGTGTGCGTCGGGGCTATTTCGAAAGGTCTTGAAGAGCTACCTTACGTTAAGACAATCAATATCAACCTATTGACGAATAGCGGGGTAGTTGTTTTTGAGGGCAAAGAGCATCTGGATGAGATTGTGGAAAAAGTGGAAGATCTAGGCTACGAATGTAGCGTCGAGGATTGTACGGAAGTCCGTGATGGTGACGGAGCGCATGATGAGGATAAGGAAACGGAAGTTGAAAGGACAATGATGATAGAGATAGACGGGATGTTTTGTGAGCATTGTCCACCAAAAGTTCTCGGGGCTCTAAGGGCTGCATACCCTGATAGCTTAGCTATCGACAAATCACCGACGCTCAGGAATCCAATTATCAAGGTTACATACACCCCCAAACCACCAGGTTTCACCATAAGGGATATCATCGCGGCAATCGCTAGCGCCGATGACAACTTCAAGGCTAGGATATATCACCCCCCTACGATTGAGGAACGCTCACGCGCAATGCAACGGCACGAGCAGTATCGACTACTCATCAGACTGTTACTCTGTGTCATCATTGCCATACCTACCTTCCTCATAGGAGTCCTGTGGATGAGCGTCGTTCGCCCATCAAACGGCACGAGAAGATACCTTGAAGAGCGGATGTGGTTTGGCTCTGTCAGCCGCGCGACATGGGCACTGCTTTTCCTTTCGTCGCCCGTCATGTTCTTTGCAGCAGACGTCTTCCACGTACGTGCGATTAAGGAGATTAGAGCACTGTGGCGGAGAGGAAGCAATGTTCCCCTCCTGCGACGATTCTACCGCTTCGGTAGCATGAACTTGCTCATCTCGGCCGGCACAACAATTGCGTACCTGTCGTCCATTGCTACGCTCATAGTAGACGCGACGAGACAGCCTATGAGTGATATGGGAAATGATATGGTGAACGGTATGCGCAATGGTATGGGTGATGGTATGGGTGATGGCATGGGTGATGGTATGGATGATAGTGCGATGAAGCGCTATTCGACCACCTATTTCGACACTGTTGTCTTCCTTACCATGTTCATCCTCCTAGGTCGCTTCCTAGAAGCATATAGCAAGGCCAAGACAGGCGATGCCGTTACCATGCTCGGAAAACTTAGGCCTACAGAGGCCACTCTACTCAACCCACGCCACGACAAGGAAACTTCAAGCATCGACGAGGACTCGTCAAAGATAACGCAGTATTTCGCGACGAACATTAGTGTCGACCTACTTGAGGCCGGTGACATTGTCAGGGTCACCCATGGTGCCTCCCCACCTGCGGATGGAGTGATTGTCTCCGGCCAGTCGAAGTTTGACGAGAGCTCTCTGACGGGAGAATCAAGACCTGTCGCCAAGATCGCGGGCGATAATGTATTTGCCGGAACCGTTAACCAGGGCAGAACAGTTTCCGTGAGAGTCACCCGCGTATCGGGCGACTCGATGCTCGACCAAATCGTCAAGATCGTTCGCGAGGGTCAGACCAAACGCGCACCTGTGGAGCGACTAGCAGACATTCTGACAGGCTATTTTGTTCCCGTTATCACCCTCCTCGCCATCGTCACGTTTATGGTATGGTTTTCGTTGGGCCAAAGCGGCGCAATCCCAGGGGGCTGGCGCGATGTTAACGCCGGTGGTTGGGCAGTATGGGCACTAGGGTTTGCGATCGCTGTCTTCGTCGTCGCCTGCCCCTGTGGCATCGGCCTTGCGGCTCCAACCGCTCTATTTGTTGGCTCAGGCTTGGCAGCTAAGCACGGCATCTTGGTCAAGGGAGGGGGTGAAGCTTTCCAGGAGGCCAGCGGCCTGGACGTGATTGTCTTCGACAAGACCGGTACGCTGACGGAAGGCGGCGACCCGCGAGTCACGGACCACAACTTACTGTTATCAGACGACTACAGTGAGAAACTTGTATGGACAATCTGCCATGCCATGGAGGAGACTTCCAGCCATCCTATCGCTAAAGCCATCCTAGGCCTGTGCGAAAAGCAGGTCCGTTTGAGCATCCATGAGGCTGACATCGAGGAAGTACCTGGCAGCGGCCTGAAAGGCACTTTCAGCATAAGGGATGAATCAGGGATGGCGCAGTACGAAGCTATCCTAGGCAACGAAAATTTCATGAGGTCGGTCCGTACTCTTGTGCGTAACACCTCTCGGAGGCATGTCGAGAAATGGAAGAAACAAGGAAAAAGTATAGCACTCCTCAGCCTCCGACAGATCTCCAGCAACGGAATCTTTGACAACGACCAACACACTCTCGTCGCACAATTCGCCACAGCGGACACTCTAAGACCCGAAGCGCCTTTCGTTATCAAGAAGCTTCAACAAAGTGGAATCGCCGTCTGGATGCTCTCCGGGGACAACGCCACTACCGCGACTGCAGTAGGCAAGATGGTCGGCATCCCAGCTTCTAACATCATCGCCGGCGTCCTCCCGGACCAAAAGGCCCAGAAAATCCAGTACCTCCAACGAACCGCCCCGAAACGTGGCACCCGTCAAGATCCACCCACCCGCACCCGTGCCTTCGTCGAAGCACAAGCTAACCCTTCTATCAACCCCAACCGCGCCATCGTTGCCATGGTGGGTGACGGCATCAATGACTCCCCAGCGCTCACTATGGCCGATGTCGGGATCGCCATTGGCAGCGGCTCAGACGTCGCCATCAGCTCCGCCAAGTTCGTGCTCGTGGGGTCGGACCTCGGCGCATTGCTGACGCTGACCACACTAAGCCGGGCGGTATTCCGAAGGGTAAAGTTTAACTTCGCCTGGGCACTTGTGTATAATCTCTGCATGTTGCCGGTGGCGGCTGGGGTTCTTTATCCACTCAAGGGTCATGTCAGATTAGATCCGGTGTGGGCTAGCTTGGCGATGGCGTTAAGGTAGGCCCCCTCTTGCCCTTATCCTATTTATTATTTGACATGCTAACCTTTTTTTCCCTTCCCCTTTAGCTCCGTATCTGTTATCTGCAGCTCGTTACTCTTGAGATCAAAGATTCCACTCGTCGGCTTCCGGACAGCGAAGGACAACACCCAGTAAATCATAGGTTGTGGATGGGGCTATTCTGACCATTGTGGCCCTTGTCCTATTTTCTTTAATTCTATAGTGATACAGTGGGCTCAACAAAAAGCCAAATTCACGGTTTTAAACAAGAGCCAATGGGAGGTTTGCCTGGGTTTCCCGGACCCCCCTTATTCCTTGGAAGGGAGACAGCGATCATTCTCGCGCCTGCCGTTCTTGGCCGCCCTCCTCTTTTCCTCCACCTACAGGGACGTCAATCCCTATTTAATTTCACGAGGTCATGACGTAGATAGACGATAGTTTAGATCATCTCTTTCCACTATTCACTAATTAGGTAACAGCTACCACGGCATTTTTCATTCTACATGTTCGCCATTAGATGGGAAATGACAAAGGGTATATTCATTGAGATTTCATCCTTGAGCACGGCAATGACAATCACTTACGGCCCTGTACGGAACCTTGAGTTAGGCTTTGGTGTACTACATGGAGGGGCTACCCTGATCTATAGAAAGAGCGAACCGATAGGCGGTGAGAACCACATGTGAGAGGTAAGGGAAAAGAAGGAGGGGCAAACCCCCCGCCACAAACGCCCAGAGTTATGGCATCACACGTTATGTTATGTTCCCTGGAATGCGGAGAAGGGTGGGGTTGCCCCTCCAATCGACTTCTACCAATCCATCCACACAACTGCACACACGCGCACACACCCCCCCAACAAGGAAGGATATTAAACTTACTAGGGAAAAAAAAGGAATAGCAAGAAAAAGATGAGAAGGGAAGCCTGACGTGTCACAACTAACCGGATGGATACGGGCGGGTGCAAGTATTGGGTTTATATCACCATCACCTCGTTTATGGATGGGTGTTTTGGTCTTTTGCTCTGTCGTCCCCTCACTCGCACCCACACACACATGGGTACGAGAAATATGTATAGATTGGGAGAAGGCGGAGGGGGAAAGGGAAAGAAAAAACGAAAAAGTCCGAGACAGATTGATTGAACAGGCCCAGCCAGATTGAGTGCGTATGCGCATGTGCGCCCGTGGGCCCGCGCCCCCCTCCCGGCGTCGGAGATGGCGCGGGCTAAGCCTTTTTTCTCCCCTTCTTTTTGTCTCATTGCTATTTATTCACCCGTTCGTTCGTTGTTCGTTCGTTCCCCAATTCTAAAAAAATGAACATGTATGTACATGTGCATACAAAACCCTTCTGCCGGCGACTGCTCTCCACAGATTACTCAAGGGTAGGCCGGGGGGTTGGCGTCCGGGGATCCAGGGATCCAGGGGTTATGGAGCGACAACCCAACGCGAACGCTAAGCATTGGTTGAATTTTGGAGAATTTTTCCTCCTTCCTCCCCTCTCTCGTCTTGGCATTTTAATTAATATGGGTTGGGCCTGAGGCGAAAGGTTGTTTTGTTTCGTTTTGTTTTGGGTTTAGGTTCTCACGTATGCACGCATATGGGTGGCTTGCAGGGCGGTGACTTGGAAAGCTGGGAATTACTGGGGGGGTTGGGAGAGGGGGGGTTTCACGGGTGAGCGGGCGAGCAGGTGGATAGGGAGGGTGTAGGGAGGGGGGGGTTTAGGGTTGAGTAGGGATGGGATTCGTTACGTGACGTTACTCATGGAGGTGTGGGTATGTGTCATATGGGTTAGGGGTATGGGTTAGGGGTTCTCGGCGGGCTGGGTAAGCTGGCTGGGTAGCGAAATAACACATGAGATGGAGAGATGCCGAACCCAGGGTACTTGCCTCCAGGCGAGAAAAAGTAACTCCGTGTTTTTGTTTTGTTTTTATTTTTATTTTATTTTTTTTTCGTGACGTATCACATCGTATCACATACCTACACTCCAGAAGTTACGGAGTATGTATGTTGTGTACAAGTACATATATATACATAGCGAAACGTGTCGCAGAGTCTCCCCCTCCTACATAGATAACCTCCTAGTGCGGGCCGAGGCTAAAAAAAAAGAAATAGGCGCATGTGCTACACATATATACCCATATATACATACAACACTATATCATATCATATCATATTTCGTTATCGCCATCGCTATTGCTATTATTACCATTGCCGCGTATAGCCCTTGAAACGACGGAGAGGGAGCCGATTGGAAATAGAAGGGAAGGCGGAAGGAGAGCGGATGTGAGGAGAAAATAATATCCGTGATGCTTACTATATTTTTTTTTTTTTTTTTAACTTTTGGGGCGGCTTGCTCACGTGCCTCCTCCCCCTCCGCCTCCTACTCTCCGCTGATGTGAGGGTGGGGAGGCGGCGGCGGCGGCGGCGGCGGCTGGAGGGGGGTTGTAGAGCCACTGGGGCATGTTTGGACACCGCAATGGCTTTCATTCATTCCGCGGGGAAAAAAGAAATTATTTCATTTGACCTCACCAAAAAAAAAAAGGAATTCACCTCGCATCCCTCTCCAGCATCCCACCAAGCCGTTCCCGCACAGCCCTCTCCACCGCCCCCCCGCCCCCTCCCTCGAAATACCCTCTAACCCCCCTCTCCACATACTTCCCCAGCATATCCACCTCGACGTTAACCTCGTCCCCGACCCCCTTGCCCGCCACCACGACCCGCTCCTGCGTGTACCTCACCAGCATGACCTCCCACCACTCGTCCCCCACCTCCGTGACCGTCAGACTCGTCCCGTCCAACGCCACGTAGCCCTTCTTCACCACGTACCGCAGCACCCCCTGGTCCCTGGGCTGCACGCGGAAGGTGACGGCGTTTCCGTCGGGGGTTTTGCGCGTGATGAGCGCGGTGGTGTCGACGTGGCCTTGGACGAAGTGGCCGCCGAGGCGCGTGGTGGGGAGGAGGGAGCGTTCGAGGTTAAGCGGGGTGGAGGGGCGGAGGGTGGAGAGGGTGGTGAGGCGGAGGGTTTCGGGGGAGAGGCCGACGGTGAAGGATTGGGGGTTGGGGGAGGGGGGGAGGTGGGATATTGTTAGGCAGGTTCCTAGGTTTGTTGGGGTTAGCTTGGGCGGGAAATTGAGCGGGTATAGTTTTTTTTTTCCTATCTCCACATGGTGGGGGGCTAGTGGGCAGACGGGAGGAGATGGTGAGGATGAATACATAACATACCATTCACACAAATACTATCCCCTAGCTTTGCATCCCCCAGTATCTCCCCCGCGTCTTTGATCGTGAGTGATGTCCCACCGCCCTCCGATTCGTCGTTCTCTTTAAGTTCAGCAACCGCTTTTTTCTCATCAGTCTTCAGCGGGGGATCATGGAATACGAAAGGAAAGGGAAAAATAGGATTGCTGGAGAGGGAACTTACTCCCGATTGTCTCAACTATGCCGGTAAACATTGCTAAATCTTGCGGGGATTTTGGGGTGTCTAGTGGTTGCGGTGATATTTACACCGGTTGAGGGTGGAAGTGGCGGAACCAAGGAGGACGCTGTTCCGGTGTCTGTGGTCACGGGATTTACCCTTAGGGAAATCCCAATACGGCTTTTTATTTTATTTTAATTTTTTATCGTGATTATAGATTAATAACAAACACGCCTCAAGCCTATCTACCCCATACCTCACCCTCCGCACAATCCCTATCCCTACCACTAAACAACCACCCCCTCCATTTTCAACCCCATAACCTCCTCCTTATTTAACCCCACCACCTCCCTCAAAACCTCTTCGGTGTGCTCTCCCAGCATCGGTGGCGGGGAGCGGATGCTCGGCATCGAGTGCGAGTATTTGACTGGAGTGTTTACGAGTTTGAGAGGGCCGCAGTGGGGGTGGTCGATTGTGGTTATCATGTTGCGGGCGATGACTAGAAGGGCGGGTGGGTTAGCGGGGAAGCGCGGTAGGGGCTGGGGGAAGAAGTGATACCGTGGGAGTGGTTAAGTGTGTCTTGGATGTCGTTTATGGCTGCATAGGGCATGCCGCTCTCGTGGAGGATCTCGAGCCAATCCTGGTTGACACGCACTGAGCACCGGTTCTGTGGTATGGAGAGGGAGTCCGCAAACACGCACCTGCATCGTCTTCTTTCTCGTCTCTTCCTCAATCATCGCCTCAAGCACCTCCCGGTTCTGGACCCTGGCAGTGTTCGTCGCGAATCTTTCGTCAGTGGTCCAATGCGGTTTTCCGAGTTTTGTGCAGAGGATGCCGAAGAGTTTGTCGTTGCCGCCACCGAGGAGGATAGCTCCGTCTGAGGTTGCGAAGGAACTGTAGGGTACGATGGATGCTGGGTATCGTTACTAATCGGGAAATCCGTATATGTGATTGTATGGAGGGGATCAACGGGACTGATGCAATCTTGGAGTGAGGCTTGGAGGCTTACGATGTGCTGTGCCCCATCTCCCCGAATCTTTTTCCCCGCTGATTAGGGCGGAGCTTGCGATGTTGGAGAGGGTAGCCACTTGACAATCGCTTAATGCTACATCGATATATTGGCCCTTTCCTGATCTTGTACGCCCTAGCAACGCGGCCATGATGGAGTTCGATGCATAGAGCCCTGTTGTCAGGTCCGTAACCGCTACACCTACTTTGACTGGAGGTCCGTCGCGGGAGCCCGTGATGTGCATTAAGCCCATTTCACTGATAGCAAGTCGGTATACCAGCACAAGCACACAAAATACAGAAGTGTGGTGTATGTAGGGTGCAGTAAAACTTACGCCTCGACCATAACATCGTAGCCAGCCCTACTTCTATATGGCCCCGTCTGGCCGTAGCCGGTAATACTCGCATAGATCAGTGACGGGTTGATCTTGTATAGAGACTCATAGTCTAGCCCATACTTTTTCAGGGTGCCAGGGAGGTAGTTTTCCACTAGGATATCGCAGCTCTTGGCTAGCTTTTGTAGGATTCCCTGTCCGGATTTATGCGCGAAGGAGAGCGCTACGGACTTTTTATTACGATTAACCTGGTAAGGTTAGGCTAGCAATTCCTCCAGAAGAGCATTGTTGGAGTGGGTGAACACACTGAAAGAAAATATGCGCTTTCACCTGGCCCGCTGGTTTTGCTCTCCTTAGTATATTTGGCATATGGTGGACCCCATGCTCTTGTGTCGTCTCCGCGAATCGGGTGTTCAATCTTGATTACTTCGGCCCTAAGAATCCACATGGGCGATATCAATAAGAATTCATAGCAAGATTCCTAAGTAAGTTTTTTAAGGGGGAACGCATGCTGCAGTAGCGTACTGGGTTTCAATGTCCGTACCCAAGATCTCCAAGAATTTGTGTGCAGTATGGCTGTTGGGGATTGTTAGCCACGGTACGCCCAACCCCCAGGGCGACATGGATTGAAGAATACGTACACCTGCAAGCACCCGCGTCATATCTAGTACCTTTATTCCATCCAAAGGGAGCGTGTCAGCATTCGCTACGTCGGTAGTAAAATGCTGGTAGTACGGTACTCGGGTCGCACATTTGGAGGAGATGAGCGATCTATAGTACAAACTCCTGATAGGACCATGCGTAGAGTGTGGGGACGGCATTAGGATGTTTGGATGGTCTGTATTCCCGGTATATGTGGTTTGGGCCCCGCGGCATCGGGAAAACTTTCGGCGGAATATTTATCCGTTCTCAAATAGGAAATTTATAACCTCACCATTCTGCCCCACGCTGCATCACGCACCTAGTAATCGAGAAGTAGAATAAAAGTATTAATCCTTGTCGCTGGCTTGCTCGCAGGTGAAGTTGCCATACATTGTCTATCGGCGTTGGGTTCCTCTCCTTGTTAAAGGTCTATCTGATCTCTTAGGCATAAAAACCCTCAATGTATTCGTATTTCGGAGTATCCAAATACCAAGAACCTCCGCTCAACAAGCCGGGTGTTGCTTTTCAAAGTGGCTGCCTCGGCAAACGGGGTGCAACAGCGTTGATGTTGGGTCGCGTATAGCTTAGCGTTTCCGCGTTGGTGGTAGGAATGCATTTATTATGCAAACGCGTGGCTATTCTGACTCCCGCGATTTTTATTTGTGTTGAGATGCCTCATGGAACTTCCCTGAGCTGGCTCCTCGCTCTCAAATACTCCGGAACACCCTTTCAATCCACAATGGTCGATTTTAATTCCACTCCAGATCATAACGGGACAATAGATGTCAACCCGGGTGGAGATGTTATTCTTGACGTCGTTGGCTACCATGGCAGCTCCATACTCATCCGTGTTTCCTCCAAGGCCCTCAGTCAGGCCTCTCCGGTTTTTAATGCCATGTTCTCATCCAAATTCGGAGGAGTGAACTTGGGATCGAAGCCCGTAGAGTTTCCCGAAGACAATCTGGGCCCCCTGACCCTATTGCTCAAAATAATCCAAGGCCGGGTGGATCCCAGTCTGGAACAGCTCGGCTTCGGGACATCTCGGAATCTCGCTCACTGTGACGATGAGCTCAATAAATTCCAGGGTCTCGCTATTGTGAGCAATAAGTACTTTTGCGGAAGAACTATCTCGAAGTGGGCCGCCTCATGTTTTGGTTATTTGATTAACGGAACCACAAATTCCGGTGCCCTGGCGCGAGCCGCCCTGTTAGCGTATGCCTCGGGCTCTCCCCAAGCTTTCTGAAGAGCAACGGAGCTGACCATTCGGTACCATGCGGGGCCCATAGATTGCAGTATGAGGATCCTAGGATGGGATATGGCTCTAACAGACCTGCTAAGTATGCACGTTTCTTTAACAGCCACGCGCCCCTTTTGAACTTGCCCTTGGATATATACGCGCGCAAAATTGTAGCGTATTCTACAGCCTGCCCGCGCTTCTTTTTTGGCCACGGCACCCCCAGCGTTAGCATGATCTTTCCGCACCAACTCACACCCTGAATACGACCGGACCTGAATTAGTCGGCTTTTCTTATAACCCTTAAGTATCCTGGACGCTAACAAGGATGAGTATGTGGAGACTTGAAGCCACTAGAGCATGTATCGTCGAAGCTCTGCAAGCGTCGGTGAAGTCGGTTCCCCTTGATCCACGGCAACTTCTTCGGCCTATTCCTGTTGATATCCGCTGTGGGTCCACAAGATATCACAAATGATCGTGGAGATTTTAACAAGATCTTGTGTGGTGTGTCGGCGAGAGTTCGGGCCTTGGCTTCTGGCATTTAAGACTTATCTTCTTAATTCGATCACCGGCTTCTGTTTAGATTACCTGGACGATGTACTCGGTTGTGTGGGTCACGGGTGTCGTAGAGAAATTCAAGGCAGATGGGTTTTCAGACTCGGGCTACGACGGTGGGTGAACTATAGATGAGAGCGAAAACTCTTGTCTGTCTTCTGCATACTTCAAGCCAGTTACATGCATCAATAATACTGTTGGATTTACCACAAAGTTTCCTCACACGTTCCTCAGGGGTTTAGTGGGGAATACTTAATCATGAAAATGGAAAAAGTTTTGGGCTGATATGCAATGTATATACCCTTGCCCACTGTACCCCTCACCCAAACCGAAAAAATTCCGGAGTGTACTCGGGTAGATCCCCTTTCTTCATCTTATATCCTTTCTCGTAGTTGCTAGTTGATTGTTTTTTCACATTTCACATCAGGATTTCAGATCCTAAAACCCCCAGTGGAGTTATGGTGTTCACGGCCATTTTTTTCATTTTTATTTTACAAAGGTCGTTCTAGGTGCGGCGGGATTCGAACTGTTGACAATCTTGCCGGGTTGACGAGAAGGGGAAAGTTGGGTTATTATGTACCAGGCGAGCTCTATGGTTGGCTCGTGTTTTGCAAAAGAGAACAGTTTCCCCAAGCGGGGTATTGGTCTGATCTCATGTCCTCGAGGTGTAGCAGAAAAACTGTTTACTCTATCATTTAGTGCAAACGGCTGAATATTCGAAGTTACTATGTCATTCATTTAAACATCTTTGGAGTGACCTGTGGCAGTATCTTTCTCCCTCGCTGGGGTTGGGGGAGCCGGGCTACTGTGCCTTGCGCGGGCATATCCGATAGTCTAAGCTCATCGGGGCGTTTGGGTTTTGTCTAATTGTCTGATCTGAATACCGGGAAGGTGGTCTTTGGGGAGGTTGGTGCTTTATGTGATGACGAAAGGATTCTTGCGTTTGCCTTTTCTTCAGATTTTCCTTAAACTCGAGGACTAATAGATGTGCTTATGAATATTTATTGCCCGCGCCCTGGCTTTGGTTGTTATGCACACGCTTATCTGAAACACCATCAACAAACCTCATTTCCTAGAACGCCGAAACCACGCGTATTCCTCTAGCTTTCGTCGCCAGTTGTCACTCCTCCATTCCCGGTCCCCGTTTCAGAAAGCTCATGCACTCTCGGCCCGTACACCTCATCAACCTCTTCATCACTCAGTTCGCTTTCGTCATCTGCACTATCATGTACACTTCCTGCTGCAGAGCTGCCCCCTGTTGTCTCCGCGCCTCTGCCTGGGGTATCGTTCGCTACTTGAAGTAATGTGGGACCTGAGAGCCCATCTCGCGGAGCAGATGTTGGTGCCGTTGCTGGGGCCATTGTCGGGACTACTGTGGTAGTTATTAAGAGGGATGAAGGCCCTCTGGATTGGTGTGTTGACTGGATAGTAGGTTTCATGACGAGATTTTCCGCTCTCCGTAAAATATCTCTTCTTCCAACACGAGTCCTTGGCTTTGGTTGATGTAGCAGTGCGGCCGTAGGATCTTCCGACCCAGACGGCATCGTTTGCAGCGACGGTGGTAAGTTTGGTGTGTCGCTGACGCTGTCCACATTCATCATCAAATTTTTCAAACTCATTGGATCTCTCCTCTCTTGATGTTGTTGCTCTTGCTGCTGCTCGCCACCTATCTTAGCTAGGATATCGGGGACGATGGTCTCATATAGCTTCGCATATGCATCGATTGCAAGATCGTCGATAATCGTGTTCTTCCAAAGGCCGCCGTTGAGTTTTTTCAGCTCAACCACATCACGGACTAAGTCTAATATTGGGTGGGAAGATGATGGCATTAAGCACCAATTCTCGAGCCGTTGTGCAAGAGATTGGAACTCATCCAACGTGACTGACTTAAATACAGCGTCGTCGTGCGCTTCTGGGACTTGGCCGTTGCGACGGAGTAACTGTAGCGAACATTAGCGCCTGTTGGGGTAACCCCGAAATTGGGAGCCACGAGCAAGAGAAGAGAGTCACCCACTTTTAGATAGGTGTGGCATGCCATCTTCCAAACTTCGTGGTGTTGCCAGAAATCTGAAGGCTTCTTTCTCAACCGCTTCACCAGTGCCTCCATGCTTGTCCTGTCTTTGAGCTGGTCGAGTAGCCTCAAGAAGAAAGTGGTGTATCTCGAAGTATATACGAAATGTCGCCCAGCCCTGTAATCACGTTAGCAACACGACAGCATCGGTGATATTCAAACCTCACCTCTCATACTCGGGCTTCCAGATTTGCCATGTCATCGTCTTCGTGAAGATTTGCTGCGAAAACGAATGTCGTGCCGCCCTCGCAGCTGTGAGGTCAGTCGAAGACTCGTCATAGTCGGTGTTGATGTGTGCGGCCTTTGCGCCCATTAGCACTTCAATAGAAATAGTTTAGTTTAGAGTTTCTGACCCTATCAATCATGCGGTGATGCCAATTTGCCTTATCCGCATTTCGAAGCTTCTTCAAAATTTGTAGTATGTATGGTTCCCAAGTACCAAGCTCTTGGGAGGGTGGAATCTTTCTAGCGTAGGGGGTTGCCTCCAATATGGCACTTCCTTCAGACGGCTGCTTATTTGTTCAGCTAAAGAAACGACTAGGCAAGGTGGGACTATACCTCTAGTTTTTTGCCTTGCACAAGCTTGTGTACAACTGACACGAGCTTGTAGTGCGGTTCGAAGATGGGATCCTGTCGATCTCTTCGCTCTGGAACAGTCTCCACAGCTCGCACGTAGCAGTCAATGACTTCTTGAACTGTTACATCCGTCTGCTCCGGAGTGTTGAACATTTTACCGAGGCATTTGCCTAGCATGTAATGATTTCTGGGTACGCTAGTTAGCAAAAGATAAGGCAGAATAGGATTTCTAGTGAGGCAAAGCATGAAACGCACATCCAATAGTCTGGCTTAGCAGCAAGGGCCTTCTTAAAAAGCACACCGGCAAATTTCCAGGCTTTATATTCCGTGAGTTCCAAATGCGCGTGCCTTTCGTACATGCCTTGAGGACCGCTAAATAGCCTCTTGAAATTGTCGAGCCAGAACGCTTCCATGGCAAAAGGGGGTCTAGAAGAGGCGTACATGCGAGTGCCAAAATCAGTAAACATATCGGAGATTTTATGAGCGGTTTCGGGGGACAGGTCAGCGGAGCGGAGGGCTGTGGCTGTGGCCATAGTGTAGCAGTGGATAGCGTGGCGTTGTAATAGGTTGATCGACTCCTTGTTGCTGTTGAGTGTATCTGCCGACCATAGAACTTCCTCCTCCAACAAAGAATCGTAACACTGTGCGATACGATACCATGTTTCCCACCCATTTACGCCATTGTGGAGGTCGAACTTGAAAAATATAATAGCAATATTTACGTCTTCGGGTGGCACTGGCGTGACGCGCTTTGCTGATCGCCATTTAGCAAGGGCCATATGGCCATTGAGAAAATACCACCCCTTCTCAGCAAGGCTCGCGCTTTCTCCATTCACGATGACTCTCGACAGCTCGCCCTCACCCTTGAGGCTCTTGTAAAGGTCCAAGGGGTTGATTGAGGACTTGATGTAAGCATCATATATTCTCGAGTTATGGGCCATCGTTGGAGTTTGTTTCGGGATGCCAATAACATGGTGTAACTTGTCAATAATTGGCTTGTACTCTGTCTTCGCCAAATCCTTGATATTGATTCTTCGCACCAACAAGAGTACGAAATCGATAATCTGTAAAGCGGTGCTCCGATCAAGTGCCTCCGGTTGACAGCCGTGATTGTGCAGCTCATAGATTCCACTCCCGAGTTTGATGCCGTGCAAGTCGACCAGAACCTGTGCCATGTCCTGTTCCCAACCGTCTACATGGCTGAACCTTAAAAGCTCCTTCTTCATGAACCTGAGAAATACCTTATTCGACATCTTGCATAGCATCCGGATGCCGATAGCGTGGTGAACTGCGCGCAAGAACTCAATGAGAATAGGCGCCGGCTCGGTGAACAGGTCTTGGTTTTGTGCGATAGCTTCTCTAAATAGCGCATATTGCAAAGTCCAAGTTCGCACCTGCATTTCTTGGAGTTTGCTGGCAACCGCGGTGAACGACTGAGCGAAAGCGTAATCGAAGGGCTCAAACGGGGGTATCTGGCCGACATTTACTGCATCCTCATAAAAGGCAAAGCTGTGCAAGAGCCTAGATAGCTCGGCCAACGCGTTCATGGAGGATACCAGATGTTCTTGGTCCATACAACCGAAGGCCTTGGGATCGTTCAACGAGAGCTTGAGAGCTCTAAATATCAGGTCTTCGAGGGCTCGTAGCCACCTGAGTAACGTAAATTGGCGATGCTCACTCGAACTCTCAAGATATACCGACGTCTTGAATTCCTTCATAATGATCTCAATACTTTTGAGATAGCAGGAGAAGACTTTAGGGGGGTAATCGATCGCATCGTAAGCTTCTCGAAGTTTCTGTAAAAGGAAAAGACGCAATGAAGCATTTCCCCGTTCTAGAAAGGCTGACATTTCTCGGACCTGGTCCATAATGGTATAAGACGTAGGCGATTCAGAGAAGACTTTCCCTAGCTTGTCTGCTAGGTCGCTAATCGCTTCCTCCAATCTGAGCTGGACATCAGCTGTGTTCGCTTGCTGCACGGATAGTCTCTGCAAGGCCGCATGGAGTTCTCCCAAAGAGAGGTTTCCCCACGCTTCTGGAATTGAACCAATTTCGTCTTTCATCTGTATGTCTCGGATCTCCTTGACCAGCTTGCGCGCCTCCACTCCGTCAAGCATGTGTTGACCCTCTGGCTCCAGTCGAACTGCTTGCGGATCAAGCACAGGCTCCAGTATTTCAATAACCTCAACCGGGTTGGCATTCTGTGATTGAAATATATTAAGAAAGAAGTCTGTGGTCTTTAGTCTAGATATTTCCCTCTCAGCTTGAGCAGCGGAAACTTCAGGCATGAGAGCATTATTTGGAAGATCTATGACAGGGTTTCCGGCTGACTGCAGCTGCGTCTTCAGGTCCTCAAAGCAGGCGATGATATGCTCCCGAGATACATCCTCGCTTATGCTTGAATAAAGCGCACAACTCCAGAGATACCGATGAGCCAGATGGTCCTCAGGGAGCATTCCATCCTCATCCCTAGACTGTAGACTGATGAGGTCGCTGGTGACGGTGCACCATCGCGCAACGCGGTCCTTTTGAGCAATCCTGGTGGCCAAATCCACCTCACTGCTAGGGTTTGTAATACTGGTGTATATGTCGAGATGGAGCTCAAAGATAGTTTGCGCCATCTCCATGTACGTTAGGTCTGCCCTAAGATAAGGTCGGCCCTCATCGCCGGATCCCGGGCCTAATTCCTGGCCTGTAATCGTTGAGCTGATTTTTTGGTAAATGAACGCATCTAACCTCGTAATCGTCTGGACGACAGCTTCCTTGAGGGCGTCAGGCCACAAATGCTGTGAATAACTTGTCATATCCTTATCCCCCACTAGTCTTATGGGGGTTGATAGCGACGGGGTTTTAGCTTCCGTGGATCGGCACTCTCTAGCCAACAGACATTCCAACCACTGAAAAGCGGCCTCGTTCACATGTAACCACTGCCTATTGACACGTCGTGCAAATTTACCCAAGCCCTGACTGCCCGACAAAAGAGGTCTGTTCGCCACTTTGCGGCCCCCCGTCTTCGCGTGTTCTAAAAATGCCATCAATCCGGCGTTGCGTGAGCCGCCAGGTGCATTTGCCTGCGTTCTGCCCCCCGGATCGTCAATGCCATCTCCATAAATGATTACGTTTCCCTTGTCATCATCCCATCTTGCCAATAATTTGCGTAAGTCCTGGATAACAGTGTCGCGCTCTCTTCGTTGCTCCCGTTCCTCTTCGCTGTCCGCCGTAGGGTATCCCTCTTCAGAAATGGCCAGCCTTAAGTCTTGAAGCGTTCCTAACCCAGTGACACCCAGCTTATCGAATAGATTCCCCAAGCATTCAAACAAATACTCATCCGCGTCAGCGAAAATCTGAAGTTTTTCCTCAAATTGATTGGCACGTTCTATCGCTGATATTTCTGCAGAGACTGCAGCCGATGCGTTGGATTCTCTAGCCTTTATTCGTTTGCTCCGTCCTCGCCCACCGTCGAGGGGACCCTGGACGCTCTCTGGAGATGACTTCCTCTTCCTTGTTGCCATATCGGAAGCCTCCGAGCCCCCTTGAGCCTTGTTCATATCTTCATGGTCCCTTCCTCCGGCTTCTGCGATTGTCGCATCACCCATTTGGACATCTCCATCGCTTGTCACTGCAGTCTCCGGAATACCGTCATCTTTGCTATCCCTCCTAATTCTACTGTCAGCGGCAGCAATCTCTCCAAGTATCTGCGTTTCGGGCCCTTCCATTGCATTCTCGATAGCCATTTCTTCGTCGCTCTGGCCCTCATCGCCAGGTATTGTGATGAGAACGCCAGACCCAGCGCCCGCCGCCGCTCCGGTAAAGCCCTGTTGCTCCGCAATAATCATGTCCAGGATCGATCTCCCAAGAGCCGCCCACGTTGCGGTCACTATGTCTAGATGTCTCCTGAAGGGAGGAAGCCCCAGAGGATCTTGAGTGGCAGCACTAGATTTGGCGCTGTCTGAGGGTTGTGGAAGGTATGGGTAAGGATCCATGCGCTTTTTAAGCAACTGGGAAAGATGCTTCTGCCCCAGTTGAAATATCAAGGGCTGTGACAGAGAAAGGTCGTCTGATATTACTCGTAGCAACTGCGCTTATGAGCCACTT
Source organism: Glutinoglossum americanum (assembly GCA_020080175.1). Lineage (NCBI taxonomy): Eukaryota > Fungi > Ascomycota > Geoglossomycetes > Geoglossales > Geoglossaceae > Glutinoglossum > Glutinoglossum americanum. The sequence continues at coordinate 34,684 of JAGHQL010000194.1, forward strand.
AGGGAAACAAGGGGCCTATCTGAGCCGTGCGCACTCACCTTCTTGAGCTCTTCACCAGCATAGCCTTCTTCTATTCCTAATCCCGCCAGGCTAGACCCAGCCATATCCCCATCACCGTCCAAAACCGCTTCAAGACAATATCTGACTAAGCGCCTGCTCTCTAAGATGCCACTAATCCTCGAAATTCGTCTCCAAAGCTCAGCATCAGAGTCATCCCGCAATAGCGCCTCCGAGAAGCATCTAAGAGCCATTTGCGCACTGCGATTAATCTGTTCTCCCGGGATCTGTTCAGTCGCGCTCTTGATGTAGAACCTCAGGCAGTCCAACGCAAATTGACCATGATTCTTGTATGACAGGTATAGTATTTGCGGTAGGGTACTTGGCGCACTGTCCGCACCTCCTCTGGTACCGCCGCTAGTTGCAATAGCCCCAGACTCAATAACGTTATCATCATGCTCGTTATCGTAGTCCGGCAGTTGGCCATAGATCTCAAGGTATCGGGTATCTGAAAGCGACTCGGGGTACTGGAAAATTTCGGACCGAAAGAGGGCGAGGTACGCGTCTTGGGCTTCTGCGAAGTGTGATGACCCTTGAGAGTGAAGCTTCAAGGCATTTTGGTAGAGTTTCAAGGCCTCTTCGATCTATACCACGTTACATCCGAAACATAGCTCTCTAGATATGGGCCTGGAGGCGATTCATACCTGGATTTCTTTGGTGTTGTCCACGTCGCTGTCGCTGTCGTCATCCGGAATAATATTAAGGGCGTTGAAACTAGACTATATACTCGGTCGTCAGTGAGGAACTAAGGAGTACTAGCTGGAAGGAGGTACGTACCATTGCGACGAGGAGGAGGACTGTGTTTGAACGTTCATGGGTCAATAAGTCTAAGGAACTTACAGCTCCCGATACAGTTAGACCTTGGTTGCGGCTCCAATAACTTAAGCGAACACGCCAGTGCAAATCTGTCTTAATCGGTGGTACAATCCGAATCTCTCAAGGCAGCCATTTCAAATTGACGAGCGACTGTGCTCGAGTATTTTATAAAATTGAAAACCCCGAAGCGTGGAAGAGCGGACTTACGTGGTAGATTTGGTGGATTAGAGATGGTTGCGCCGGCGGTGCCTGAGTAGGTCTTCTCCCGATACACCCACCATTGGCTTTGGGTTATACGCTGGAATCAGAGCAGGAGATCTTTTTTTTTTGGGGGGGGAGGGTAGTATCTGAATGGAGGGGTGTCCGTCATTCCTTATGGCGTGAATTCAAGGCCTATGGTTTCTTAGCTAGACGTCATTCACTCATTGAGAGAGAACTGCCACCGTATAAGGTTTAGTTGATGCTAATTCAATATTTCCTCCAGGCTCGTCGAGGAGCGAACACAAGAATCTATCGATGTTCGAACCGAATCCTTACAAACGCTCCGGGAATTGGGACCACCAGATCTTGTACACTTAATAAAACATCAAGTGAAGACCGCTAGCAAAGAAGTACGTCATCCTTGTAGAAGTAGCTATACATCGAGTTGTGATCACTTGCTGCACTAAAATCCCCTACTTGGAAAAGTATACTTGGAAGTTAATGTCGTCCTCAATGCACAGGCTGGCGTATACCATCACGTTACGGGGATAGACGCATCTTCTTCAGCCAGCCTAGCTGCCTACATTAACACCCTAACTTACACACCCTATGACAGAAGCCATAAGATCACCTCTGGTCTGTACTGGTAAGATCTTACCGAAGTGGGGATTATCCTAGTATAGTATGCTAACTGGCTCTAGTTGTTACAATGCCTTCTCCCGTCTTGATATGCGAGTCCAGGTGACAATACCTGGCTCAGTCGAGAGCTACTGTATCGATGAACGAGGGGATAAACGAGCTGCAACGGATGATCTCTGGCTCGAGACTTACCTATGCGGTGTCTTACGGGCTTACTCATATGCAGATGATGGCAGCGGAGACACCATCAAGAGGATCGTGGGAGTGCGAAGATTCAACCCTATCACCAGCACTGAAGCAGAACACAGGTTTCTTGAAGCGGCAGAGCGTCTATTTTTCAAAGGCAAGTGCACTTACATCGGTGTGAAGGAATATGGATGAGAGTCTAACGTATCTATGCAGGCTGGCAACTTGGCTCTGAGCCTGAGATCCAGGTCCCCAATCTCGTTTCGAACCATTTAACGACTGGGCTGCTCAACTACATCCACACCACGGGCCGTTACGCCTCTGGGATAAACCTCTTTGAAAAGCTTAGGACTCGAGACCCGGAAATCTCATCGCTCCTCGCCCGAGTCCTGATTTCCGCCGACGAGGAAGTACGCGCCGTCTCTCTCCTACATGAAGCAATCCAGCAACTCCCAATGGACTACTCGCTCCTGGACGTACAAGCGCAATTTTGTAAGGGCAAAGGGAGAGGGGATATGGCACTCGAGTGTGCTAAAAGGGGTGTTATTGCAGCACCGAGCGAATTTGGAACTTGGGCTCGTTTGGCGGAGATCTACGTGGGCCTCGAGGAATGGGAACTTGCACTATTGACGCTTAATTCTTGCCCGATGTTCACATATCAAGATAAAGACGCACCGCGGATGCCTGAGCCTGCTCGTGTTTTGCTCCCTATCCTAGCGGATAGCAGGTTCGAAGAGATTGACGCTGGTGAGTCAACCGGAGATATGGAATTGGTGCACCCAACGCTCCGAAAACTGCACGCTGCAGGGTACAAGGGAACATTCCTCAAAGCGTACGCACTTCTGACCGAGATCACCGCCAAGATCGGGTGGGATCAACTGCTGAAGTACAGGAGCAATGTCTTTGTGATGGAAGAGGAATACAGGAGTGAGAAGGCGACGACCGGGGGAAGCCAGAATGCCAGTACTGTTGCATTGCGGGGAACGCCGAACCCTAGTATTAACGAGAATGGTACAGGCGATGAGAGCGAAAGAGAAGCGGATGGCAAAGGATCTCCCGAACAATCTACAACCCCCAGCACCACCACTATCGGTAGCGATTTGAACGGGGACTCGATTGAAAAGCCAGAGCACACGGTGGCATCCGAAGGTGTTAAGAGTGGGGCCGAGGATGTAAGTTCTAGTCACCTCCAATTGAAAAGACTTCTCATGGATGGGGGGTGGTTCGGTTGGTCTCATCAGCGTTGACATTCGACTCAGCCCGACCCGTCGCATAGCCATTACGCTCAATTTCAGAACAAGAGGCTATGCGAACGCTGGCTCGACAACCTCTTTATGGTCCTCTACGAAGACCTCCGAGTCTATACCATCTGGCGCACAGAAATGGCCCACTTCCGCCAGCAGTCCCTGCAGTACAAGAAGTCCGCCGAGGAGTGGGAGATCCTAGGCGAGTTGGCCGAGCGACTTCACCACACAGACGAAGCGGCAGAGGCATACGAGGCTTGCTTAGGCATCAAGTTTAGCCCGAAGGCTCTGAAAGGCATTCTGTCGATGCATGAGCGCGATGGGAACGCAAGAGCGATGTTGGCGAACCTGATTAAGTCAATCGCGTGGCAGTACCGATGGTATTCGGAAGTGAGTGATATACCTCACCACTCTGCATTCTACATTTGTCGTTTGTCTTCTAACCGTGGGCTCTCCTCTCCCTACGGAGTAGTTCTCCCCGGCTCTCCTCTACGCCATCCGTAAACTCATCGAGGAAGAGGGTGCCGTCAAGGTCCGCAGCATCATCCAAGCCACCAGCCTCCCGCAACCTGTGTTAGACCTCACGCATCACTACGCGGCTTTATGCGCGGCATTCAGGAGCAGCGGCAGCGATATCTGATTCAGGCATTTATCCCTTGACAAAAAAAAAACGTTCTTATGTTAATTTTTTTTTTTTTAATCTCTCTATTTTTCTTTTTTGGGAAAGCATAAAAAAACAATTCTCGTCTCGGTGGGGGTTTTAAGATATGGCAGATGGGCTCCGCCATGGTGCCTTTTTCTCTTTTCCCTACTTGTCATTACCGTGGAGGCTTTCCGGGGATGGGGTTTGCGAAAACCGTTTTTGTTTCGAGGTTTATGCCCCCAAGATACCTTTTTTTTCTTTTTTTTTATCCTTCCCGTTAAAACATGAAGAGGTGAGAGAGACTATATATATATTTATTTATCTATTATTATTTTTTACCCTATTTTAGCCAACGACGCGGTAGGGGGGAGCGGAAGATGGGAGCAGCTTATTAACCCGAAAAAAAAAAAAAAAAAGAAAGGCAACGGTAATAAAAAGTGTGTAGCTTGAAGTTTGCTTGCTTCGTGGTGAGACTGGGGCGGGTGGGACAAAATATGAAGCGAAAGGCTACGTAGCGGTCGAATTGCACGATGGGGAAAATCATCACCCCTTTTTTTTTTTTAAATTTTTCCGAAGGGGGAAAAAAAAAGCGCATCAGAGCCCATTCCCGTCCATCCAATTTATCCCATCTCCTTTTTTTTTTTTCTAACAGTCACAAAAAAAACAAGGGGGGGGGGGGAGAGAGAGAGACCCAGATTAAGTTTTTCGTTTTTCGGGTTTTTAAATAAATGAATAAAAACTTTCAAAAAGTTCGATCTAAATTTTTTTCCTTAAAAAAAAAAAAAGTCCCCCGTTTTGTATTTTCCTCTTTTTTTTTCTTTTTTTTTTCCCTTTTCCAAACCAAACCGAACCAAAAAAAAAAAAAAAAAGGGACTACGCCATTAAAGTAATCCACCTCCCCCTCCCCCCCCGATCGTCGTGGGTAAGGTCTACCCCACCCGTCCTCTCCCCCCCCCCCCCCCTCGATCCTGCTCCCTCAGACCCCGCACCCCGGGGTGATTATCGGACGGCGTAGGGGAGGAGAGAGAGGGATGGAGGGAAGAAAATCATTCGTCGTCGTCTACCCGGGCGCGCGTCCAGTTAGTTATTAATCGCGCTATCAAATTTATATTTTTTGGGGGGGAAGGAGTAGAAGAGAAACCCACCCTCATCGCCCGCGGCGTCCTCAAAGTCCTCTTCCGCCGCAGCGGCCCTCTTCCTCGTGGCGGGCCGCGGCTTCGCGAGCGCGTCGTTCGCGTCGTCCTCGTCGGCGGATGGGGGGAGGTCGTCCGCGTCGTCGTCCTCGCTGGGCGGGACGTCGCCCTCGTCGGAGTGGTCATCGTCGTTCGCGGCGGCGGCGGTGGTGGTGGTGGCGGCGACGCGCTCGGTCTTGCGGCGCTTTGATTGCGGAGGAGCGGGTTCGTCTGGAAGTTCCGGCCCCCCTCGGGCGAGGGGAGATTATTTTAGTTTCCTTGTTTTTTGTTTTTGGGGAGGGAAAAGGGATTGCTGTTCGTTGGTGGTGGTATTTGGGGGTTTTGAGGATGTGATGGGAGGATGGGAGGGTGGATGTCATGTATGCGAGTACGTACGAGCAGCATCCTCATCGTCCTCCTCCGATTCCTCCTCAGCGGAGCCCTCGGAGGCGTCTTCGTCGGATTCTTCGTACCTGCGATGCGAACACCCGCGTCAGCTTTTTCGAGCTCCATCGGCGCGCGCGGTCGTCGGTGATGCAACGGATGGGGGTTTTTGGAAAGAAAAAAAAAAAAAACCACCAGCGCACTGGGTTTCTCGTCGGTGAAAAAAGCCTCTCAATTCCCCAATCCCCCAATGCCATTTCGCGCGATCGAAACATCGCTGACCTTCTTTCTACAGACAAGCAGAGAACACCAGGAAAAGAGTGACGTCAATCCCCAAAACCCGCGCGCATCTCAACAGCTTCCCTCTATGCTCGATGCAACCTTGCCCCCCACCCAAAAAATAAATAAATTGAAAAAAAAAACCAACACACGACTTACTCTTCCTCCTCCTCACTCTCATCCGAAGGCAGAGCTTGCAATTCCTCCTCCTCCTCCTCGGGAGGCACGTCCTGCTTCCTCTTACGCGTGGACATCATCACTGTATCTTTTGCTCTTGAGCCGGAATTGGGCGTGCGTTGGGGAAGTTTGTTTGAATGATGATGTTTTTTGGTGTGAATGAGAGTGTGGTGGTGGTGGGAGAAAGGAAAAGGGAGAGAGAGAGAAAGAGAGAGCTGAAGGCGTGAAATGAAAAAAAAGGTGGTGGTTGCGGGCGTAGGTTTGGGTGGTGGGTTTGAGGGAATTGGGGGCCCGGGCAAGGCAAAAGGGTGTGTGGGAACGGCGAGGCGAGCGCAACTGTCAATTCTCTCTCTCTCTCTCTCTTCCTCTCTTCCACCGTCGTACGCGCGGGAAAACCAGGGGAAAGAGACGAGCTGGAGGGGTGGGTGCTTGCTCGCTTAGCCGAGAGCTACATACATCCTACACCACGTCTTACGGCATCTCGTGAAGCGCTTGGTTGGTTGGGGGGGCAGGAGAGAAAAAAAAGAAAACAAAAATAAAATAAAAATAAAAATAAAATCTAGGCACGGGTTTCCCCATCTTTGATTATCCTCGAGGGGCGCCTTTTTTTCGTTCAGCTGGAGCAGGAGGAGGGCAGGTGTGGTGTGCGAGGGAAAAAAAGGGGAGAAGCGATGGCGAGAGAGAGCTGCTTGCTGTTTCGGCACTCGTGCATAAACACATCCCCCCAAACTCCAAAACTCCTTGGGCAACGGAGAACCGACGGAACGGGAGACAGACAGACAGGAGAGAGTTTTCAGAAGGGAAAAAAAAAAAAAAAAAACCGCTCTGAACCCTATACCGTCCGGAACCCCTTCCATCGCGACGTTTGCATTCATCGCGAGAAGAAAGAAAACAAGGGAAAGGCTTGGGCCTGCGCTGCTGCACCCGCACACACACACGCGATTCGCCCCATGAGGCTCGAGAAAAAAAAAAAGAACCCCCCGTTTTAATATTTTGTCCCCCCGTCGTGTTTGTCAGCGACACTTTTTTCTGACGGGTCGGCCGATCGATCGGACACACGCAAAACCAACGTAACGAGTACACTGTTGCTTACGGTATAACTAATGCGTTTCTATCTATTCTCGCGCGGCAAAAAGGTGAAGGGAGAGAGAGAGGCTCTTCTCAAACTGGAAATTTTGGGCCCCCTCCTCCACCACAGGGATTTTCTGGGGGATGGGGGAAAATATATTGTATTTGAGCAGTCTCCTGGTGATTTTACATCCAAAAAGAGAGAGGGTTTGACCGCCGTTTTTGAAGGCATTTCCACACGTATTGCCGCTCTTATCGAATCGGCTGTCGCCCACCTTAGAGTCCCTACGGAAGGCGACTGACAAAACTTTCATGTAGGCCGTAGCAAGGGTACTGGCACGACTGGTTGGAGTAACAATCCCATTGGTGATATTTCTGACTAGTATGGGTTTTGGGGTACGAAGAGCTGTTGCATTTCTGACAAACCGATCCATTTGGCCGGCCGTGTTTAATCCCAAAAACCATACCGGCATGACGGTGTAACGATTTTATGGTCTAGAAACGGAAAAACCACTGTGGCTTACTAGTTTTGATTTGAAACCGAACGATGAACCTTCCAGTCTCATTTTGCGGATTGAACTGGTTGAAGCTAGTATCAAGTTGACCATTTCGACTGCAAGGATCGTAGAGTTCCGGCTGTGATCTAACGCTAGGAAATTAAACTCAATGACATCGCCAATAGCAGCATCTACTTGATTAGGATCGAACACAAGGTCACACTGTATGCGCCGACATCCACAGGGTACATTTTTTAAATGCCTGAGGCGTTGTTCGAGAAATCCCCACAACATGGGTTCCAGTTTGTGACGGTCTAGGAATCGACCCAGTTAGGGTAGGCCTTGTAGCATTTGCAGAAGTTCCTATGGATGATATGGGATAAAACCCATACCCATTCTTTATCCCGGAAGGGAGCCATTGGAATGAGTGCTTTGGTTTAATAATATTGGTGGTCTTAGGATGTATTCTAGACAAGGATAGACTGGGCGTACAATACCTGAGAGTATGGTAGTCAGGTTCCCCATAAACAGAATAAAGGGGGCAAGCTAGAAATAAAGTCGCAAGCATAACAAGTACATAAGTTTGAGCAGTGATGAAAATATGAAATTGAGTACAAGAGCCATATCCTCCATGCACCTATACAGTTGGGCGAAGAGCTCCACAACGACAGTCTGATATCTTGTAAACCAGATCTCGAGCACCAAATTTCATTGTGCGCAGCTATTACCATCAAGACTACCGATTGGTGTTGACGCTCCCATATAGGCGCCAAAGTTCCCATTTGGAGGACTCGCGGAAATCGCAAAATAGAAAACAGAAAACAGAAAACCGGAACCTTTACCCAAAATTGTGGCTGTTACACAATTGTAAAGAGGCTAATATAAGCCCTGCTAGTATGTCACGGATAAGCCGGCCATCGAAGTACCGGACAGAAAATGACGTCAACAAAAAAACAAAGCCATTGACAAAAAGTTTCGCAGGCGGGCAAAAAACATCCAAAAGAAAACTGACCAAGTAGATGCTTACGTCTTACTACGTCGAAAGAGTAGATTTTATACATATACATCTACGGACCAGCCTTCATGGCCTCCGTCTACCGAAACGATTGTAAAGACACCTTGTATGTGTATCACGTTATCCCAACCTCACCGATTATCAAGGACAAAAGTTACCCCTTGCCGATCAAGAAGATGCCGGCACATTTTGACCAAGGGCGACAGCCAGAACACAAGACACCCACCTGCCCCTACTATCAATCCACCCAAGCCACTGCCAAAGCCCACGATACTGCCGCAGGAAGGGAAGCGCATGGGTAGCCTTCGCTACCAATTCCTATAGCAAGTCTATAGAGCTGCATTGCTAGTCGGGGCGAGGGAGATATTGAAAAGACCATGTCCTGTCCTCCTGCATTTCGAGATACCACAGTGGATGATTAATTCGTCCTCTCGAGATGTGGTTCTTGTTGGAGTGCGATTGTATATAGTAACGAGAGGCCGATTGATTGGGCACGGCATCGAAAAATTAGGTACAGGCGAGGTGCGGAGGTGAATTACTGCCTCCGACTATCTCAACCCAAGCTTCCTTCACACCGACGGAGCAGAGGCATCCAACTCTCAGATTGGACTTGGTCATGCTGCATCCCTCTCACCCTACAGCAACCGTACCGTCATCACCATACATCATACCCAGTCCAGGCAAGCAAGCGAACGAGCCAAAGACGAAAACGACTATCGACAGATTTGCGAAAGTGCAGTCCCAAAATGATGCAGGCAACCAACCAGGAGGTGTACGTGCAGTACAATAGCCGATACCGAGACAGAAGGGAGGAAAGAAAAGCGGTGGCAAGAGGGGATCTTGGCATCTACATCTGATTAAGTCAAAAGACGGGCTACGGTGAATAATACTACTACCGTCAGAGGGATCGCAACCGCGAAATAAATCCAGAAGTTTTTCCTGCCTGGTAGAATATCCTCGCTCATGCTAAAAAGACCAGATACAAAAGTCAGTGGTAGGAATACTAGAGCCAAATACGTCAACCGAGTGATGCTCTTCGCCTCTGCAATCGAGCCTCTACTTTCCACAACCTGGACATATGATGAGAGAACAGGAACCAAAGCATCGAGCCGCTGGCCATACATGTTGGTTCTGTAGATGACATGTTCAATGTCGCCGAGTAGGGATTCCCAGGTTTCCAGGAAAGGTGGTTCGGAGGATAAAGACTTTATCGCGTGGGTAAGTGAGTCCATCTTACTTGAGGAACCCACCACGCGACGGCGCCAGCCTTGTAAGCGGCGAAGGTCGGATTCGAGCCGTTGGAATTCTGATAGACTAGTAGAAAGATCCTCAATAGAGTACTCAAGATTTTCGACAGTATAGTGCATGAGATTGGCAAAGTTCATCCACTCGGCGACAATAATCTTAAGTGGATAGTAGGATAAGGAAAGTAGAGTAGGGGCTCGTGGATCAAAAACGGAAGGCAGTTCCTCCATCCAGCAATATATCAAATCATCAAACAGGGAGCACCGCGGCGGGCTATGCACACCCTCGCTCGAGGACGGCTTTGTAAAGGGAAAGGCGTCATAGCCACCCTGAAATTGCTCAGAGCGGAGGAGAACGGGAGTTTGTGCTTCCTGCTGCCCCCTTCCGTCCATGAAGAAGGTATTTCCAACAGGCGGATCGACAAGAGCCAGTCCTGGAAACAAATAGCGTTAGTTTAGGTACTAAATATGAATGTCAAGATTTCTTTACCAAACCAGATCCCAGAGTTATTAAAGTTTACTAATGTCGAGAAGACACGCATTGCGTATCCCACGGATACACTATTGGGCGCCGGCCAAGCACCAACTTTCCGCCACACGTTTGCGTCGCAGAGAAGCTTACCAGGAACTGGATCAGCGGCGAATGAAATCGGCCGGTGATATGTGGCGCTGAGGAACTTCAGATGCTTGGCTGCTGAAGGCAAAAGACGCGTATCCGGCAATTTTGCTGTCTTCCTTGACCTAGACGTATGAAGATGGGATGCGAAGAAAAGAGGGTCAATTTCTAACGAAGAGCCCAAGAGCTCAACGAGATCGGCGGTGAGATCCTCAACGATTAGCATCCTCCCCAAAAGATTCTCGCTACTCCCGTATGGGTTTTGTAGCATTCGAGCAAGGCCTTCCATATGCAAGTGTTTGATAAGCGGCTTCTCATTATTCGAGGAAAACTCCAGACATGTAAACCGGCATAGATGACGATGAGAAAGACCATTCATATAGAATTCAGAGAGATGCTGTAGACACGGATGTCGTTGGCATTGTGCCAAAATAACGCTCAGATATGATGGTGGAGGTCTGTCTCCCAGCCCGTTGAACGTTGCCATTTGAACGTGTGAGGTTCCGGCAAGTAGGAGTAGAATGCGAAAGCGCCTCGAGGAGGAGCTGCAGTTCTCTTGATGTTAGGATTGTATGTTCGCATGGTTTCGCAGGGCGAGCGGCCTCGCCTTGCCAATGCGATGGGTTCGGCCTGGTACGTTGGACACAAGGCTGAACAACGAAAAAAACAAACCTGAGGCCTCCCAGTTTAGTCGTTGCAACATGGGTCCCCACGTTCTCATACTTCTATACACTATTGCCTTCACCATGTTTGTCCTCTGTCATGGCTTAACCTTGCTCCCGCAGCAGACCCTCCAAGCCAAAATCAAAGTGGAACCAATCTGTCTAACGGAAGTATTGCCTGCGGGCCGCGATCGCGCGGTATTGCGCTAGATTCGGGGTGAGTTCGCCGCAGCTTGCACTTCTTGGCGATAAAAGAAAAGATCAAACTGCGGCGTACTCACGTCTGCCTCACCCAGTTGGTGCCGCTTTAAACGGTGAGCTGGGTGAGCCTGGATGATGCTCACCCTGATTGGCTGCCATAGCGAGCCGCTCCCAAAAGGGTTTGGTTTCAGTGATACTGCATTTCGGATATTCGTCCTCATGGCGTCGAGAAGACTGAAGAGTGATAGATTTATTGCTTCGCAGTCCCAGGAAGGCACCTAATTCAGTCGGATTTCGCGGTTCTGGCCATGTCCGGATCGTCTCAGATCGGTCTACCTGTGTACACGTTCCATTGAGCTTATGATTCTTTCATCCTTTGCTAACTTATGTAAGTCTGGGTGCATCCTGAAAATCTGCTGGAAGTTGAAACCATTATTCTTCGCCGCTTGCCAGTTTTGGTATATAATCCACAGACCTCCAAGATTGCCAACGGAAGTGAACCAGACCCGACTGTCACTTCCATTTATTTCGACAATGAGAAATTCGGCCTCTACTCAGAGAAGGCTGCTGGCGATGCAGATGTATCTTCCCTTCGCCTACACTAGTGTGGTCCGCTCTTAGCTCAGTCGCAAATAATGTTTGAAAAGAAGGTGGTTACCTATTCTAGAGAGAGTGAAGAGAAGAGATTCCCAATCAAGCCCAAGTACATCATGAAGTTTATAAATAGCAAATATAAGATGGAAAAGTCTATTGCAAAGTTGGAGAAGCAGTCGGGAAAGGACTCCGCAAAGGTAACTCAGTTTCGTCAAGCCACCAATAATATTCAAAACTTCATCAAAGTGAATCAACTCGAGCCCATGGTACGAGCACACTACAGCAGAATGGCTTTCGAGATTCCAGTTCCGGCTGCTAATCACTGATTGAAGACGGGTCATAAATCGACATTAGGGTCTTTTATTCGAATTGCGGTACGGGTAAGAAAGAAAGAAGTCTGTATTTATTTGTTCGCGAAATTTCATATCTGCCATCCAGCCCAGTTCTTTTATCCTCATACTACACCATCGACCAATATTACTGATGCCAAGGGTCACGACATCGATTTATCTCAGTCCTCTATAGCTTCGATGTCCACATCCCGGCTATCCAAGAAGCGACCTCGCAAATCTCCCGAATCATCTACAAGGGAGGACGGCGATCCTCCGTCGAAGCGATGGCGAACCAGGTGCAAAAGTTCTGATCTCATGCCCGCATCATTCCAACCTCCAAATATGCGATTGAGGTGATGTTATAGAAAGGCTGAAAGACTGAGAGATCTATTCCCGTAGATGATCGTAGGCCGATATTCTTCCGTTGAAAACGCTTTCTTGGGAGCATTTTATGGATAACGCCGACAGCGAAAATCTGGGCGTCTCAACCCCGCTGGTCCTCGTTGTCCAGCGAATTCATGCAATCGTCCACTATTGGGCAACCTGGACCGTGTACAGTAGTGTCAAAAAAGTGATCGTACAGCCACGTTTTCGTGCATATATGCCACGTAACAACAGAAAATGACTACAAAAACTACCAGCACCATCGCAAATAATGTAAATTAAAAAATCAAACATGGCTGTCATTAGAAAAGAGCATTCTATTGCAAAGCGCTCTGCTATTGTTACCTGGCGCAAGGCTGGGAAGTCACTTTCTGAGATCGTCAAAATTGAGAAGGTTGCTCGCAGTACTGTGTAGTCTATTTTAGACCAACACAAGGAAAATCCTGAGTCCTTAGTCAATAAGAAGCGTTCAGAAAGGCCAGCAAAAATTTCTGCTCGAGGAGAACGATCTTTGACTCGTGCAGCAACCCTTGATACTCGTCTACCAATCCTCGCACTCGGTACCCCTTCCAAGACAGCTGGCACACAGATCAGCAAGCCGACCATTTGCAAAATCCTCAAAAATGTTACGGTGGCCACCGGGTAAGGGCCCGGTGGGCCACCAAACAAGCTGAGAAGGAGGGCTAGCCCTGAGGAAGGCCAGCGGAGCATAGGGAGGGTCCACCCTATACGTAATACACCAAGCCGGTGACATACG